>VXCM01002076.1:0-81781 GCA_014773175.1 Lucifuga dentata
GCGGTAATGCACCAATTTGTTGTTTGCCAACCGCCATAAAATTTTAAAGAAGAAGAAGAAGAGGAGAATGGAGCGGCTGAGCAGACACAACAACTAGCTAACTAGCTAACCTTCATGTTCATCTGAAGACGTGTTAAGTAAGTTTGAGACTTTACGACTGTTTCACAGCATTAGTTTCAATCCTTATGTCTAATTAAAAGTGTAGCCTAATTGTAGTAAAGTTTGTTTTATGTTTAACACAATTAAATGTGTTAAGTAGGGAATAGCTAACAATTGTCTAAACATTACCGCAGCTGTAGTTGAGCGTTAATCACACACTCCCTGGTTCTAAATCAATCGATAGATCAATAGATTACCTCAGAGTTGGTTTGAGATTACTGCTTACACCACAAACGATCCCTAATTTAAGGGGGGAACCTCCAGGTACCAAACTAGGTGTGAAAACGCCCTTAATTAAATAAAAGTAAATTAGCTTATGCATCCAAAGTAAAAGCACTCATTGTAAAGAGTAGTGGCAGTGCTAAATAATCAATGTGTATCTCAAGCATCGGGGCCACAAACATTTACTAAAAAAATGGCAATGCAAGATTCTTCACCCGATGTCACCAATTTGGAAGAGTTTCATGCTTTTGCAGTGATTATGCCATGCAACACTGGAGTAGAAATGAATTGGGCTATTGATGTTAAACACAGCTGACATGTTTTTTTTTTCTTTTGTTTGTTTGTTTGTTTTTTTTTACCCAACAATAAGTCAGAATCTGACTCGGTGGATTAAACCTTACAATTCCACAGTGCATGAATAAAGCTACCTAGCTACTTTCCTCTGTCACAGCTTTTCTAACTGATCTTTAAAATAAATAACGACATCTATCAAAATAACGAGACTGTCTTGGGAAATCTGTCAGATGTCAGTACATAGCAAGAAAATGTAACTCAAAGCAAACAGTCAGTGTTGAAGAATGTCACAAGTAGTGCAGTGCAATGCTACTGCAAACTCCTTAAAACTCCCTTTTATTTGTTGGCAAATTGAGAATCCTCAAAATATTTTTGGCATGAACAGTACTAGTTGGAGTGGGTGAGGTGGTTGAAGGCAGCCATGCCAAAGAATGGTGTGTGACGAAGAAAAAAACTAAATATTGATTGACATAGTATTTTAGTTTAAATATCATTGCAGTTTATTACCATAACCAAAAATGACTTTTCAGGAAAACATACATAACTTTCTTTTACTTACCTGTAAATGTCTCCTAGAGAGAGGAGGGGTTGGAGCAGGTATACAGAATAGTCATAAACCGAAAATATAAAGAGGAAAAAATATGGCACACTCAAAATAAGCTAGTATTAATAAATTATTACTGCCATATCAAAGCAATAAAGTAAACTTATAAATGCACAGAGTAGTGTTTTTTGTGACTTCCAGGAAAACTTTCCAAGATGAAAAATATACCAATATAGGGTAATGTATAGAACTTTGTTGCAATCATAGTAAACTACAAGCTATAAATTACTGAAAAATTCTACAGGCACCAAAATGTTAAATTGTCCTGCAGTGAAAAGTGATGGTTGGATGGCACAGGATCACACAAGGATAATAAAGACAAGGTAAATAATGTCCTGAGAGTTGTTGCAATATTCATCAGTAAGCACTCAATGTCACTGAATCAAATAGTAAAATACCCAAAATAATACATTTATCTATGAATTTGTCCTCATCAGAGAACGCTATGTTGGTGACCAGCAAAATGAATCAGATATCAGAGATTTGGTGTCACTAGCTGCCCACATTACTTGGCTGAATGGCTTGACAGGCATTTTCTTGGTTGGCAATTTTGTTCTTGCTGACCTTTTATTAGAGTCTCGATCTAAACATTTCATCACTTTGGAAGAAATGACCACTGAACTTGGAGATGATGACAGTTTTGGTTTTTGCTAAATGTCAAAGAAGGTGCTGCCAGCTGCATTTAAATAGTTTCATCATCCAGACAGAAAATCAACGGGATGGGAGCTGGAACTTGATTGTTCATTGTTTATGCAAACACGGGCAAGTCAAACCATATCTTTAATTTATGAGAAATTAATTCTTGTTTGTTTCTTTTTTTGCTGTATGTGGTTGGCAAAACGTCTTTGCAAACACACAAATAAGAGAATGTTCCAGACCCATGCAGTGTACAACTCATTAAGAATGAATAGAAAAACACTAAGATACTCGACAATATGAGTATATTTTGACATTTGTGACTTGTTATTAATGTGAAAAACTGTGACTGATGGCAAAATTTCTTTTTTGCCACCAATCGATTCATTTTCTGTGGAACCTTTCCAGGTGGTATGCATAAAATATTCATGCAGTAGATTTCTTTTTCCAGTCTCCAGCTGAAGGAAATGTTTTTGTTCCAGGAGAAAATGACAAAATAATTTACAATGTTCTAAATGTAAATTAGTTTATTAAAGCAGCCGTGATGCCCATTAGTGAAAGAAAAAAAAGTCTTTTCTATCAGTTTCAAAAGGGTTTGAATCATTGTAAACAGAAATGATAGGAAATCCATTTTTTTCTCCTCTTACTAATGGGCATACTTTGCTTCGAAAAAACCTGGAGAAGTTGTATGGCGATTCTTATTTCTACTTAATAATTATTATATGAAATTCCTCCTTTGTCCAACAGATGTCACTCTTCTTGCATATTTGGATTTTTATTTTCCCTTTGAACATTATGACTTTTGCACTTTTGTATAAACAGCCAGCTGAGTAGGAAGTGGTTCATTTAAGCAACATTTAAGCAGTAATGTAGATACAAACAGAAACCATATAAATATCCAGTGAGAGTCTTCAGAAGCCTTTATAAGCTGCTGGCAGAAGTGGCAGAAGTGTAGGTCAAAGGTCAGGAGTGGGAGGTTTAAATGTCCAGACTTGCAAAATGATGTGCAGGCGCTATCCAGAAGAGACTGCAGGAAGGTTAAATACTGATATTTCACATCCATTTGAAAGGGCATTTCCTTCTGCAACCTAAATTGCTGCTGTCCTCACTCCACGCATCCAATGTCCTGATTCATTTGATGGCTAATGACACATACAGCACAGTGATTGCTCTTCCTAGTGCTTCACAAAAGAAAGTCATATCTACTGATCTTCAATAAAAGGCCAGAAATCACATGGTGGTTCACTTGAGTGAGTGCCAATCACAGGATGAAGGCTGACACACTTAAATGCTGGCTACTCTTATCAAGGATGTGAAGCTGGAGAAGGCTGTCTTTCCTTTTTTCTGATACAGACTAGTCATATTTTATGGCTTTACTTTTTATTGTCTCGCATTGTGACAGGTTGGCAAATCTTTTCTTGTAAAAGTCTGGACATTTCTACCAAACCTCTAATCAACAAACACCATTTCCGAGGCCTTGTTTGTTGTTTACAGAGATCATGTTTGAAGGACTCAATCAGACATGGATCACAGGTCATTCAAGTGTGAATTCCAATCATTAAAACCACCAGGGAGTATTAATAATTTAGCATCCCCACATTTCTCTCTAATTGATATGCTATTGGTTTACACTTTTTAATGGCTCTTCTGTGTTATGTCATATTTCAGCATCATGATCCATTGGGAAATACACTAAATTGATTATACAATGATGTGAAAAGGCCTTTTTTTTTTTTGTTCGATTAAAGGCCATGGTATAATAGTTCATCACGTCAACCAAATTCAGTTAAGATTGTATTCTTCTCTCCATTGTTGTCTCTTATATGATCCAGCCCTATTCGTCTTTATAGACTGGACTATTTCCCCCTCGATCTTCCCTTCAAACAGACTCCAGCAGCTTGAAATTTCTTATTACGTGACCACAATATCAATTTTTTCTTTCCATGACAATGGTCAGTAATGGTCTTAGCCAGTTCCAGCAAGTTCTCTTTCATTGCTGATTCTCTTTTTCTGGCCAATCCTGAGCATCCTCCTTACCTCTCAAACTATTTTTGATGTCTTCTTTGAGCATGTTTTGTCCACGCAGCACTTATCACAAATAGGATTTCAGCATTGTCTTCTCAAATTCATGAGTTTACTTTTAAGCTGCAAAAGAACTTTTGAATGTCTGTGAACTGAGCTTTGGCCTTGCTATCCGCACTTTGATTTCTTGAGTCTTTTATTATTGGTGATTTATTTGACCTTTATTTTACCAGATAAATCTCATTGAGATAAAAATCTCTTTTTCAAGAGAGACCTGGCNTTGACCTTTATTTTACCAGATAAATCTCATTGAGATAAAAATCTCTTTTTCAAGAGAGACCTGGCCAATTGAACGCCCTCCCAAGATGTGTAAATTTATCCGCCTCTTCTGGTTTCTCTCCGCCAATCCAAATTTTAGCATTTTTGCTATCTTGCTCATGTGAAAGTACCACTTTTGCTCACAAATTGACCCTTTGTTTTTGACATTCAGTTTTACACCAAATTTCTCACTCTCATCATGAATTCACTCCAAAGTAATGCTACTGACTATGACCTCAATTGTCATTCAATTCAAAAGAGCAGAAAGTTAGAAGATGGTAGAATTTCATATTATGTACCGCATGCTAAATCATTCAGCATAAAGAATGTTGATATTAGGTGATTCTGAATGTAATTTCTCTCAGACGGGGCTTCACATACAGGCTGATTGAGAATCAGAATTCTTTTATTTGCCAAGTACAAGTGCACAAGGAATTTCTCTTGGTGCAGATCCAGTACAGATTTGAGTCTTGATGCATTCTACTCGTTATTAGCACACTGGGAAGTTTCACTCAGAATTCTCCTCTAAATTGCCTACTTTTAAAATTGGTCTTGAAATTGGTGTCCTCTCTGAAGTGAACAGACTTAATGTTCACTTCATTGGTTCTCCCTGTTCTCCATACTCTGCGCTTGAATTGCAGAAATGAATAATTACAGTGCTGAACAGACAGATTGTGTCATTTTAAATTGTTATTCACTCTCTTTTGGATATTCACTGTGTATAATTATGGGCTTAATGGTCTTTGAACTTAAACTATTAATTTTCTATATATATATGTTTGAGATTGCTAATGCCATCATAAAACAATATGAAGTAGGATGTCTGTAAAACTTTCAGAGCACCACAGCAGGGTCCTTGGCATCCTTGTAAATTTTTTCGGCCCTCACTGAAGCTCATCTGAAACACAAAATAATATAGTGCATGATATTGTTGCCAGAGTCTTAGCAGTTGTGATCTCAAAAATGTTGTGGCCTTGAAATCTTGCAATAACCTATACCTTCAGAAAACCATCGTTCCATCCATCCATCCATTTTCCACCGATTTTTCTGGCTTTGGGTTGTGGAGGCAACAGGCTCAGAGACGTAGTCCAGATGTCCCTCTCTCTAGCCACATCTTCTACCTCTTGCTGAGGGATCTTAAGGCATCCCCAGACTAGATTGGATACATCATCTCTGTAGATATTCTTGGTCTGCCTCCTGGACTCCTCTTAGATGGATGTTCCTGGAATACCTTCCAATGGAGATTTCCAGGTCGCACCTTGATTTGCTTGAATCACCTCAGATGGCTCCTTTCAACTCTAAGGAGCAGTGGTTCTTCTCTGAGCTCCCTCCTGATGTCTGAACTCTTCGCTCTTCTCTTCTTCTAAGGGTGAGTTCCAACACCCTGCAGAAATGCATTTTTTGCCTCTTAGAAAACAAGTTTTTCCTTGCATATTTAATTTAATACGGGGTTATGATGAGTTCAGACATCAGGAGGGAGCTCAGAGAAGAACCATTGCTCCTTAGAGTTGAAAGGAGCCATCTGAGGTGATTTGAGCACCTAATCAAGGTGCAACCTGGAGCCCTCCATTGGAAGGTACTCCAGGAACATCCATCTGAGAGGAGTCCAGGGGGCAGACCAAGAATATGCTGGAGAGATGGTGTTATGAATGCAGATAATATAATTATCAGATTTAGTTACCAGTAGACTTTGTTAGTGTGAAAGGGACTTTTGCCAGAATATTTTATATAAAAATTTGAAATTTCAGACCAAAAAAGATCCAGCTTCTGTATTACTTTATGTCAGTTTTCTTCATCGTGGTCAAGCTGAAGAGTGGTGGGAGGACATCAAGGTTGCTGGATAGGATTTTTTTTTTTTATTGTTCGGAGGCTGAACTTGGAGGAGTCGAGAAAGATAGAGTCAAGGGAGAAGAGCAGAGATAAAAGCGGCTGAAGTCTGTGGGTTGTATAGAAGTGGATGAGATAGTGTCCAGGAGGACGTATCAAGGAGACAGCCAGAGATGTGAAGGGTGATAAGAGTTTGAAGGAGGGATGGATCCACTCCTCCCGCAGTCAAGACTGAGCTGGAGATGCAAAGGAAGGAGAGGACTTGGAGATTATCTGTTATATTCTTTTCATCATTTCCTCTTTCATCTTTTGAAGATTATCTAATTTTTAAAAGGCTATCGGAACAAGATAAGCAGAGATAATATTAGAGAGCTTTGACTGAAATACGACTGCTGCTACCCAAACCCAAAACAAGTCTGAAAGGAAAATAATAACTATAATTGTGAATATAATGCTAGTATCCACATCTAATGGTAATATTAATATTTTAAACTGTTATTTCTGCTACAAAATGTTTCATTATTCCCGACAGCCTGCACTGAATCACCAAGGTAATATCCTTGGCAGGGAGATTATAATTGCATAAAAACATTAATATGTCTGGCTAGGGACAGCAGATAGGGTGGAGACAGTTTCTGAATCTCTGCAGGAGGTGCAGTGTCACTCCTGCTCGGCTGGCAAATGGGCACATTGAGGACACGAAGGAGCAGATGGTCCGACTGACCTTAGTGAGCAATTCCAAAAGCTAAAGCTGCATTTCCCTAGTCAAGGACATCATGGGATGTTACATTTTAACAGTACTCCTGCCAATAAGGGATATTTATCATAAAAATAACGATTATCTGACACTGCTGCAATGTTGTATTATTTCTTTTTCTTTTCTTTTTTTTTTTTTTTACAATCATATAGATTCCAAACTCAATATGTTACAGTAGCTGTGCAGTTAAGATTCTGTGATCACAAACATGATTTTGTTTTGCAAGTGGGATTACTTTATTGCTTCATGCAACATGCAGACACAGATGAATATGCTGTAGAAATATTTGATCTACTTCACCAACAATGCAACAACATGCAGTGATGTATAAGGGCATGCAAAGTACTGAAAAACACTTAGAAAAGTGTTTTTGGATTAATATCTACTACTAGCATTAATCAGCAAAAAAAAGTACAAAGGTTTCCTGTACATTAAAGAACCATACCTGTGGTTTTGCATGTTTGTGCCCAATAAATACGACCTGCGTACTTGTTGCATTACTGCCAAACATTTTTCAGAACACACTGGAGTGGTAAAATTTAGAATTGTTTTCCTACTATCCAGGCAGCCATTGGTTGTGGGTAGTATTCACTGGACTCAAACATGCAAAACCAGACATATGGTCCTTTAAAGTTTATTTTTTGAGGCAATTAATAGAGCTCCAAAGAAGATAAATCATCTGCCAAAATTGCAGATGCTTGTAGATGAAAACAATAAGTAATATTGAGTAAAGGACAAAAGTCATGACAACATATTCCAAATCAATGATATCAAGAAAGAGGAAAAGCAAACTGATGCTTGCTAACTGGCATGCAACCTCCTATGACCAACCTTTGTAGCAGTATAGTTAATTAGAATTTTAATGTCTACAGTAATTGAGCAAAAGTTGATACACACCTGTAACCATCTGTGGGAGATACTCTTTTGTCTACCCCGTATACTGAACTTTTAGAATTAAAAGTTTTCTGGACACTGTGCTCACTACCATGGCCATTCCTGCCAAAACAATGTAGAAACCCCTTTGCTGCAATCTGGCTGATCAAAGTTGTTGCAACAGCAGCAGGAAAAGCCTTTGAGCCAGGTGACAGGTGTGGTAAATAACCCTTTCTGCGACCCCCCCGGGGATTTCTTTGAGGACGCCGCTTACACTTAATAAGCTGCGAGTCGTGCTGTAGTGCTGCTGTCAGGAGAGGCAGGGAGAGCGATGCCAGGGAGAGTATTTGGAGGTGGATTTGAAAGGCCTTGTTCCTCACAGGAGGGAGTGAGGTTGTTACGCGAGTGTCACCCGTTCAAAGGCACGGAGTGACCAGACAGATAAGAGCAGGACTGCAGGGTTGATGAGGAAACTTCAGGAGGGATTGTGAGTGGTTGATGTGTTCTTGCAAAGGCAACACAGAAAAGAGGCTGTGTAGCTCAGCAGTGGTTACATGGAAGAAACATGAGCTGTGGTCGTGCAGAATTATTGCTCCATGTTTGTGCGTATTACAGTTTTACACTCAGCATTTTCTGAGACGAGAATTTCCTTTATAATGGAAAATCCTGGATGGAAACTTATCAATATGTAGATTTCCACCGTGCCATCAAGCTTTTTGCTTATCAGTACCGAGAAAGTCGTTTAAGGTTCAGATGAGTGTATTTGAGGAATAGCATTCACTGTGTCTTTGTCATTCTGTTACAATCAGATAACTTCCGAACATTCAGGGCTGGATGCATTTTACGAGATTGCCAACGTAATTTGTCAAAGTTTAAGCAAGCGTTGTGTGACAGGATGCATTGTCTAACGGATATATGTTGTGAGCTTGTAAACAGTAAAAAAGCACATTGAATCTGATATTCTCAGATGTGTTTTGGACCACATTCACACGTAGAAATAAATCTGACATATACTGGATATCTGCCAGTGTGAGTGTCATCTAAATAGACAGAACAGAATTTACTTGCCATTCCGACTTGCAAGTCATAAAATGCTGACACTTCTACTTATAAGTGACATAAACAATATATGTAACGACAACCCTCTGTCAATAGAGATGGAGGATGATTGACTCAGATCAATAGACTAACGCAGAGGTTGCATGCCTGTTAAGTGTGCAGGTTGTGGATTCGCTACAGTCTAAAATACAGCGGATGTGTTGCAATAAATCTGTTTTTAAAAGATTTCGATCGCCATGAGAGAGCAACGCCTTAAATGTTTTTTTTAGCTACAGTGCGGAAAATCAAAAGCTGAAAAGCTAAATGTGAAGAGGTCAAAGACCACAACAGTAATTATAATACTAAAAATTATACCAAAAAAATTATTTCTGTTTCATTTGCATTCTTTTCTGCATTTGGCTATTTCCTTTTTGGAAGCTAAACCCTCCTGTGTGAATGCAGGTTGTTTCAGGTCTGAACTGCATAAACACAAGTGCTGGATGTGGGCCAATTAAAAAAAGATGCTGTAAAGATATTATTAAAAAAAATATAGCCTTTGCAGATGTGGGTGTATAGTGTGATACACCAGTGTGACGTATGATCTTATTACCCAAAGCCGGTGTGATGGTAGAGAAGAAGTCACGTGGACTCAGGTAATGTCCGTGCTGGCTGCTACATTATAAAAGCTAATCTCAACAGGTGATTGGCTGTTTAAAACGTGTCGTACTTACCTTACATGGTTGACAGTCTCCGGTCACCTGAAGTGAAGGACCACATGTGAGCTCGCTGATGGAAAGTGCAAATTTGTTTTCACTCATAGAGTTTTCAGGCAGGTTTAATCAGAGAACCAGTGCTCAGGAACATGTGCAACTGCTGACACATTCATATATAATTGCACTTACAGTACGTGCCCATGGCAATCATACACATAGTGATATTCACATTAATGGAACATGAAGAATGTGATTGATGTAAGTGTTAAATGTGTTACCTGCAGTAACCCACATCTTGAAAGCCATGGGAAATTGAACACAGAGCGTACGCTTGTTCTATCCAAACAGGTCAGGCTAGATTGCCCTTTTCTCATTCAGGTCTAATCTCAACTTTCCTCCATGTGTATCACCTCATACAATTTGTGGTGGATGAGAACATTGAACAAGGCTGTTCAAAAGTTAGAATGGTTCACAGAAAAAGAGATTGCTTCCATTTTGAAGGATCAAGATTAGTTTTTGCTGGAAGTCGTGCCAGAATTTCGGGGTAATGTTACACAGATGTTCTAGTACTTCAGAGACACCTGGCAGCTCATTTTCTGCTTCCTGCAGCTGTGTACCCATTAACCAATCATCATTAAGTATCATTAATATACGCTTACACTAGCATATTATAGAGATTTTCATGGTCATGTTTTCATTTAGGGGTCTATTTTGAAACATTTGTGCTGCGTTAATGTGCAAAACCACATTCATCCACTTTGACTGTGCCTGTGCATCATTGTGCACACAGAGTGAAAACAACCTATTTTAAGTTGTGGGAAAAACCTGTACTATTCATGATGATGATGGTGATTGATGATGCTGGCCAAACACTCACCTGGTGAGTGTTTGTGTAGACATGTAAATTCAAAATGTTACGTGTTGATGTCAACATGTTACAGAATTAAATGACCAAGCAAAAATGAAGCTTTCAGGGCATTCATGATCTATGGGGTTGTCTTATGGATGCATTTCTGTAGGTGTAAACTCAATTTTTGAACTTGGACAATTTTCAACACATATGCACTAATATTAACGGACCATACCATCCATTTTGCATGTTTGAGCCTAATGTATTCGATTTTCATACATGTAAGGTTACTCAGTCATTTCCCACAGCATACTACTAGAATGGTGAGTTAATTTTTTTTTTCCTACCTTCCAGACCACCATTGGTTTCAGTTCATTATGGTACACTATTAAAATCAACTTGTTGATACTTGAAACGTTCTTGGGATAGGTAACATCACGAACAACCGTGTAATCAGTTTTTTTTTTTTTTGGAAGTTTTGTAATTTTAGCGTTTAAGCGCATTAAAAGGAATGAATGTATGTCTCCACCAGGGAATATAGTCCCAAAAGAAGACCTACATTTATGGAAAAATTTAGATGACTGTGACTTCATAAGGCTGCGTAATTATTAGCAGGTGAAACATCACATTTTAAGGTGGGTGTATTGCTTGAATATTTGATTTTGAAAGATTAAGAGGTTTTGCAAAATATCAGGAAAGCTGAAAAATGGTTTTATCCTTTGGGAAATGATTGTCAGTAACGTTACGTATGTGAAAATTGAATATATTAGGCTCAAACATGCAGAATGGGTGGTATGGTCCTTTAAACTATAACAATAAACACAATTTGTCTCCTTTACTTCACTTTACAAAGGAACCGTACAATGAAAATGGCACAAGAAAGGAAAGGAACAGTATGAAATAAACCATATTTCATTTAGTTAAAGAATAACAAGACAACAAAAACAGTGCAAAAGCATGTTAATAAAAATATATTTTACAGGATGATGCAGGCTGATAATGTCAGTGTGCAGCTCTTCAGCCAGATCATTAAAAAAGTGATGATAACGAAGGTCTGATTTGAAATCTCTGCACAAGGATCTTATATCATATAAAGCTGTTCCTGTAGTGGCTCTTCTGCTGTTTCGTATAGTAAAGTCTATACGAAACTGCTCATTCAATCCTATTATCTATATATGAAATTCAGCCTTAGATATTTTAATCAATTTATGCTCTTTTGAAGCATAATATTGTTTCCCACTAGTTCTATTCTATTCTGTTCCATTGTGTTCAGTTTTAAAGGTAATGATATTCGTGCTGTGTTGTGTTTCCTCATCACCATAGAATAAACAGTACATTTTTAATAGATATGTTTTGACTCAAAGCACACAGATGCATTACTATCTTTCTTGGTTTATAACCAAATTGTTCAGAATGAAACAAATATGTTTTATGAATGCATAAAAATGGAAAATCTTGATTGTGCATTCCAGTGACAGTGGAAAGACAAATTGCAGTATTTCTTCCAAGCTACAATATTATAAAATATGGAAATTGGTCCTCAGGAATCTCACAAAAACTGTTTGTCATTTTAGGAAAAAAAAATTGCTAATGCCAGACAAGGATTCTTCCACTCACTTCCAATATTCTCCAGGCCAGATAATCCATCAGTAAAATGTGAAAGAACTGTTATGAGTTGAGGAGGTGGATTGAAGCGCGTCACAAGGGGTAGAACAGAAAGGCACAGTCATTTGAGGAAGAAGGGGCAATCAATTGCGGCTTCTTGCCAGAGATATGGGCAGTTTATTCAGAGAGAAGGGAAATAAGATAGGTCTCGAGATAGGCTGGAGGAGATACAAAAACACTCAGAGGTAATCAGATTTTACCCACATTTCCATATGTGGGACCATTTTCCCCGTGACCCTGCAGAGGGTACAAAGAATGGACGGGTGGTTTGATTGATGGATGTTTTGTTTTAGAGAAAGCCTATGAGGCAAACCTGATTCCGCAACATGATCTTCTCATCACAAATATTAGATTAAACAAAGGCAGATTTCAATTTGATCTCTTCCCTCCTGTGGTTTTCAAATGGTTTTGATTGTTTAAACCAATCAATCTGATCAGCATTTTATCCTATTCCAAAGTTCTATGTTGGGATATACAAAAAAAAAAAAAANAAAAAAAAAAAAAGAAAATCTCACTGGGCTTTATGCAATCAGTGAATTCAGAAAGACATTTTATTTCTATGATTACAGCTTTGGAACTATATATAAATGTACTAAGGTGATTTTGAGACTTCCGCTTTCACACATTAGTTTGCCAACATTGCTCACAAGTACCAACAGGAGCCTGGCACTGATATTTTTTTCAGAGACAAACAAACAAAATGTCCTGCAGTACTCTAGTGGGGTTTTGGTTCATGTTCAGCAGGACGGGCTTCTGATAATCCGGAGCCTTCCCTCAAAACCAGCAGGCCATGGCAGAGTGTAATGTTTGTCTGGTCGCACAGCATCCTGTTTGCTTTCCAGATAATGTTTACGTCAGGCATCACATATATATATACTGTATGTCTGCATGCCCACACCAGCGTCCCGTGAAGCGAGCAATGCAACTTCAACAATAAACCTGTGACATAAAACATCGCAAATCTAATTATGTAAACAGGATGAAAATCATGATTTTAACATTCATATGGTTAAACTTAATCTATTTTTGGGGGGTTCTTTTGAATTTCATTAAATTTACCACTTCCACATTTGCATGGGGAAATAATCATATTAGATATGCTCTCGGTAAAAAGGATGCTGAACACACCTGAGGAAATGAAAACAAAACAAAAACGATATGTAGGTATGCAAAAGTGCTTAACAGCAAAGAATCAGCTTAACATGGTTATTACTCTAGAATTGAAAAATGATGCAAAGGCAGCAGGAGTCAATAAAAGTACATATGCAAATACGGGGAGCTTGCAGTTAGGCTGTTATTGCCTGTGAAATGGTTATTGCTGTGAAAATTACATTTTTTTGTTTCCCATCATTCCTCAGTATTGTCTTGCATTTGATAACTTAAAGAAAAATCAAATGAGGACAACAGAAACCTCACAGGAGCAATAAAACCATAATCCATTACAAGAGGTCCTATAGGGGAGGAAGTGACTGATATATTTAATCTCTGATCACATCACATGGGACTGTATATAATGACAGTGTTGATGTGACAGTATTTTTCGACTGACGTAAACAGCTTAATTGAACAATTCTCATAATTATACAATTGTAATGATTGGATCATTGTGTGTAACCTTCCACATTCAGCCTTCTGCTTTGTGTTTCTAGCCGCAGGTACTGAAGAAGCGTGCTGCACCTGTTACCTAAAAGAGTTCTCAGGTTGAAGTTAAGGTCGAAAAGTCAGCATCAGGGCATGATGGAATACATTTCATCACGATACATTTCTAGGATAAGGAGTATGTATTCAAAGTCACGAGCTAGGATTTAATTCATCAATAAGGTATGGTAGAGTGACATCCTTCCTAACGGCAGACTCCCGTGTCCTTCCAAAAGCCTAAATCTTACATACTTTTTTATTAAACTTGGCTGTTCACCATGTGTCAGCTAATCTTTAGTTTTCACATTCTACACCTTGTTGCATTTGCCTACCGTATTACTCACTTTGACAGATAATAAATCATCATTAAGAAATGCTAGACTGTTCTTAAAGGACCATACCACCATTTTGCTTGTTTGAGCCTAATATATTGAATTTTCATACATGTAACGTTACTGACAATAATTTCCCAACGCATACTACTGGAACAGTAAGTTACAAATTTTTTTTCCTACCTTCCAGGCCACCGTTGGTTTCAGTTCATTCTGGTACACTATTAAAATCAACTAGTTGATACTTGAAACTTTCTTGGGATAGGTAATCCATAATTGCGAACAAGACGTGTATTCAGGTTTTTTTTTTTTTTTTTTTTTTTNTGTCTCCACCGGGGAATATAGTCCCAAAAGAAGACCTGCGTTTATCAAAAAATTTTAACGACCGTGCCTTCATAAGGCTGTGTAACCATTAGCAGGTGAAACATGGATTTTTAAGGTGGGTGTATCGCTTGAGTATTTGATTTTGAAAGATTAAGAGATTTTGCAAAATATCAGGAAAGCTGAAATATGGTTTTATCCTTTGGGAAACGATTGTCAGTAATCTTATGTGTATGACAATTGAATATATTAGGCTCAAACATGCAAAATGGGTGGTATGGTCCTTTAAAGGGAACATGTCAAATTTCCTTGATCATATTTTCATTTAGGGGTCTATTTTGAAATCTCTTCATTGTTTTAATGTGCAAAAACTCACTGATGCACTTCTACTTTCCTGTGCTTGTAGCACCGCTGTGCATATAGAGTGAAAACAGGCCATTTTTGGTTTACTGCTTCAGGCCTGAGCTTCAGAAATACATATACTGACAAGCACTTGCTAGCCTTGTACTTAGTGGAGAACCACACCCACTAAGTACGGGTGGGTAAATTCATTGTGTTACATGTTGATGTAAACGTGTTCAGAAGTAAAGGACTAATCAAAAATGATGCTTTCAGGGCAGAAGAGGACATATGGGTTTGTTTTACTGCATGCATTTCTATAGTCAGCCTCAAGTTTTGCAGCTTTGCTTTGACAACATTCAAGACAAACTCCTACTATGATATTTTATCATTAGCTGCACATAGAGAAAATCAGCTTGGAGATACTTTTTTACTCTGTTAGCATTCAGCAAAGATCAGCCACGTTGGGAAATGTGTAATTACCATTAAATTAAATGATAAGTGATCTTTGTTGACTTTATTTTCGAGTCTTGAAATTAATCTGCAACCAAAAAGCATCTACAGTAATACATCAAAGCATATTTTGATGCAGACGCCGCCATTCTGAGTAAATAATGATAGTTTCTGCTTAGCTGTAATAAGCTGT
The DNA here is from genome assembly GCA_014773175.1 of Lucifuga dentata. NCBI lineage: Eukaryota > Metazoa > Chordata > Actinopteri > Ophidiiformes > Bythitidae > Lucifuga > Lucifuga dentata. The sequence goes on from VXCM01002076.1 coordinate 15,255, forward strand.
GACTGATCTTTAATGCCTCTGTGTTATCTGGTGTCAGGAAAAGGCGATGTGTGGAAGAAACGGCAGGAAAGAAAGAAGAAAGGCAGTAGGGGGCACCACCTTCTTCTCCCGAGGCCAACTGTGTTCTGCACATTCAGGGTAAGATAATCAAAACCAAGGAACAAAATGATTTTCAGTAACCAAACCCAAGCCAGGCTAATTGGCAGCACAAACAATGATGTTTCCACAGGTGGCTCCATTCACACTGCGGTCACAGCCTCTAAACAGAAAAAGACACAATGCAGGAAACAACAAATCTGTGTTATTTAATTCTTATAAAGCCTCCCCTGCCGCTTATGTTCAACCTGATGGACACCCACTAAAATCACACTTGCTAGGAACTTTAATGATCATTATTCTGGTTTAGAGATTTCATTAATCTGCTCTCCTGTGTGTCTGAATAGCAGGTAAGCATCATTGTAATGAGCGTCAGAAGCATATAATCACATCAAATAGACTTGGCTGCAGCTTTGCTTGTGGCTCATCCTTCAAACCCAAAGCTCAAAGGTATTTGCTCCACTTTGTTCATGCTACTTTGGCCATGATCCTTTAAAGCATTATTTCAGTAAGACACGGGGGTGGGGTGGGGGGGGGAAGATGCAGAAGATGACACGCTCTGATCTATGAGATTTCCCACATGAACAGTGGTATGGACACTGCATGCTTTATTAGTGTGAGAGCTCTGCAGTGGCACATGAAAGGGATGGAACTCTTTTCTGGGTTATTGGAACACAGCGTTTCATCTTATAGTGGAACTTCATTTTGGTAAATGGTAAAAGAAGGTTTCTCAGCGTATGATGTAAGCTAATCTATTCTAATTCTATTAACTTATCATTTAAAACAAGGGAAAACAAGTTTAGTACTACTTTAAAGGGGACATATTACACAGATTTCTTTTTTTTTTTTTTTTTTNTTTTTTTTTTTTTTTTTACTTTAGAGGACTATTTTGACATCTTTGCAATGCTTAAATTTTTCATGATTGAGACCAATAAATACAACATGCATAAACTGTCAACCAGTTTTCAAAGCATACTGGAGAAGTACATTTTACAAATTTTTTTTTTTTTTTTTTTTTTTTTTTTTGTAACTTCCAGACCACCTATTCGTTCAGATGGCTTTTACCAAGAAAGTAAAATGGCCATGCCTTCTACAATTGTGGGTAAGTGTTAGCAGGTAAAACATTAAACATTAAGGTGGGTATACCACCTGAACATTTTATTATGACGGATGGAGACTGGAGGATTTTGCAAAATAAGAGGAAAATGAAAATACGTCTTTTATGTTTTGGAAAATGGCTGGCAGTAATGTAACGTGAATGCGGGTAGTATTTATTGGGCTCATACATGCAGAATCACAGGTCTGGTCTTTTTAATTTACAAAAAAGCTTGTTGATCCACCTCTACACATTACTAAGGTTTGTAAACACAGCAGAAAAACAGTCCTATATTTTACATACTGACATTTTTGTCAGTATTCTTTGTTAGCTTCTTCTTTGGAAAGCCTTAGAAAGCAGATATGTAAAACTCATTCAGTGTAGCTGCTCAAATTTTTATGAAACATTTAATATATCACCTGTTACAAACCGAAGAGAAACATATTTTACAGAATTAAATAGCTGCTATGATACAACAAAGACTTTGGAAAGAAAAAAAACCCATGTGTTAAAAACAGCAGAAACAAAGCTAATTACATTAGTTAACATTTTTATTGCCTCAATACTATTACCTCTCTCTCCCATGATAATTTCCTGTTAATAGAAGGTGTGCAGGTGTGCATGTGCTTTGCCCATTTGTATTTTTGTGCAAGTAGTCATGTATATTTTCCTCTGATTGAGCGTTTGAGTATTTGGCATCATTATTTCACGACCTCAGGTCACCATCCAACGTTCCAGTATATATTTTATTCTGTGTTAATTATAACAGCTCTGTGGCAGAGTGATCACCTTCTGTCGATTTTTCTGCCTTAAATCAGCATAACGTATAATAGGGTTTTGTGGTTCTGTGTAATTGACATGCTTTGGAGAAATGAGATTGGATGCAATAAGCTGACAGGTGAAAATGCCAATTTGCTGTGTGTATGGGAGGTAACCTTATCAGGGTTCAGAATTTCATCATTCCACAAGAAATAGCTGTTCGTTATAACTTTAATTTGACACTCCAGTGGTGTGTGTCCTGGTGAACTTCTCATTAGAGAATTATAATTAGTCATCGTGTGTGAGTGTGTGTAGTGTGTGAGTGTGGTGTATGAGGGACCAGCTAAACAAAGGTCTGTGTTAGGTCTATTAAGGGAGGATACATTAGACAGCTTCTAGTTTATCTAATGAAGTCAGCTGAGGATACTTGTTTCACTCATACTCAACAAGACACATTGGCACTGAACACTGTCAATTATGCAGCAGCCTGGTATGAAGGTGGTCTTGCAGGTGTAAATATTAGGCGTTTTTGGACTTAGAGTTCAGAACTAATTCAGCCCAGAACTACATGGTTCCTTCAGTGAGTTCCTTGGTTGCATTCCCACCATGCCTCAAGTATCAGGAGATTAAGGAGGTTGGATCAGGTGACGTCTGTAGTGCGACAGCTGCATCAACCAGAACCACCAGTCACAACACCAATGACAGAGGCAATGGAGAGAATCTCTGGATCTCCTCATCAGTATAAATAGATAGAAAGGTTTGCATCTCCTTATCAGTCCACAGTTTTGTGTAGTTTTTTGTCTTTAAAAGTCTTAAAACCTCATTTTTGCTGTGTACCAAGGTGCTTGACTGATTGATTGGTTTGTAGGAAGCTTGCATCTGACCAATCAGTGATGATCCTTCTTGCGACTGCCACCCAGAGGGAATTAACTGGGGTTCACAAACCATAGTTCTGGTACAAGATTAGGTTCCGGTTCCTTTGTGTGAAAATGAATAAATCTTTCTCAGTTCCTGAAATAGTTGCCACAGCGTGAAATGAATAATGTTAATGTGCATGTGCACAATTGAGGGTCAAGCTCTTAAGAACTATTAAAATATTGCTCGACTCTTGATGTCCTTGTTTCTCCGACCCACAGTTTTTAAGGCAAATCAGCGAATACAAGTTAGGAATTCCATTTCCTAACTGTTATGACACCATGATTACCATTTACATAATGTTAGGTAATTGTCATTTAAACATAAAGCATATTGATGTAATTTTTCGGGTAGTGAAGTCAATGAACATGCTAACTGACAGAGTTACATTAGGTTCTGGCCTTTTTCAAACACTTATAAAAACAGTATCAGAGATCACGCCTTTGCTATGAGTAGGACCCCTGAGGACGACTGCAGTCAATTTAAAACAGTTTTTGAATTATAGCTTTTATTAAAACTTGTGTTCTGCATTATGAAATTGAACACTAACTTTTTATTGCTACCTGAGGACATTAATGAAGCAGCAGCAAACACAATATTACCATAACGATGGTACTTTTTGGAGGAAATCATCTGGAGCCGTGTAATATGAAGAGCAGTCACATGATGCTGCAGGGATCATCAGATCGTCAGGAAACTTGGACTCCACTGACACAAATGTCCTCCCCCCTCCATCTCTGCTGTCTCTCTCTCTCCCTTTTCGTGACCTTCCCCCATCTCTCCCTTCTCTTCAGGTGTTTTCTTCTGCTCCTGCCTAATGATACATGCTAATTGTTTTTAAATGGGTTTTTGGTGCTGGCTCACCTTCTCTACTTTCACTTCTGTTATATTCGTTGGACCATGGAAAAGCAAGAATTCACACAGAGATCGGTCAGTCGTACAATCAATATGTCTAAACAGTTGCTGGGTGACTTGACCTGCAGGGGGAGTGCTGGGTAAACATGAAATACCTGTAGGCCTTCTTTTAACATCATCCACAAGAAAAAGAGAGAGAACAAAGAAACTGCTGTCATTTGGTGCAACGATGAGCTCAGTTCACAGTTTGATCCAAAGCACTCTGTGAAGTTTGGTGCACAATACAACACTGACATCACATTATCTGCCAGAGAGAACAGTAGGTATTTGTTTCTTTCAAGCCACAAATGGAAGAAGACAATAGTTTTTTTTCTTCAGCATAAAGCTGGTGTCAGCTGTGAGCCTATGATTATAATTTCTGGTACAATGCATCCCGGCTCCATATGGCACATTGTAACTTTCCCATATCCCTGCATATTGTGTGACATTATCTTTTATTACTTGCCTATTTGGCAGTGACACAACACAGGAGCAGCGCCAAGTCACGGCGCCTGGAAACAATGCAAGATGAAAGAAACGAGCAGAGTGGGAAAAGGAGGGGGGGAGAAAAGAGAGTGGAGAGAGAAATTTTTCTGCAGCTGTCCATGGCTTTTTAATTTCATCAGAGATTACCGAGTGTGATGAGCTTAGTCGTATTACGAATCCCTCCACGTGGGCTTCTCCAGCGCACCCCACGCTCTGATGGAGCTCCATGAATTCCCCTTATTGCTGTTTAATGGAGATGGGTACCCAAACAAATGAGCAGCCTTTGCCTGGCTCAGCACCGTGGGTTCTCATTAATCCGGATGCTGAGATGCTGATGGCACTAATTTTTCAGACTAAGTGCTGCCTGCGTCTCACTGCTTCGCGGCACTCCCACAACAAGAGAGTTTCAGAGACGCAGCCCAAAGGCAAAGAGGGTGTAGCATTCATGTCACACCTGGTCTGTGGAGCTTTCTGCCTTACGGCTGGAAATCTTCCCCTACGGTGCCCATCTGTGTTTGTGGGAAAGCACGAAGTGATGGAGGCACGATAAGACGCTCTGACTCGGTATTAAAAGGAAGCTAAAGAGAAACATAAGTGCAAATTACGTCTGAAACAAAATGGCTTGCAGAGTAAAGCTTTAATTTCCAAAAACATCTTTAATTTGGACTGAAAACAAACATTCGTGATGTGAGCTGCGCCCGATAGAATGAGAAATTGATTTGCTGGAAAATAACGTTAAAATTTGGCTCTTTGGCAGCACACGTTTAGCTTACCATGAGGTGAACGCGGAGCTACAGTGTAGCGGAAAAGAATGGAGGGAAAAACACACACATTGATAGCAAAAGGTAATGACTGTGGGTTTAGGCATCCAGCATGACCTTTCTTCAGTTTAGTGACTTAGTGAAGCCAATATGTCTCCTCCTCATTGGAGCTGAAATGACCTGCTTCATCAGCACTTCCTGATCACACCAAATCTCCTTCCTCAACCTTGGTCACTGTGGTAATTACTTGCGAGCCAGAGTTCTCCAGAACCTCCCTGGGAGTTCCTTAAACGCTTCACGGTCATTGAACACGGGATTCCCCACGGGACTTGCTGATGTGAAGTGTGTCAGAGGGGTTGATGGCGCTTTCGAGATTTATTATGCATTTGCATAGATTTCAATATGTGATGGGAGAGGAGGTCGAGATAGTGCTTCCATGTGCAGCTGTGATGTGGCCTACTTCAGAAATTCAATATCCAGCATGGTTGAGAGCTTACAGTATCGTTGCAGTGTGGGTGCTGATGAGACCTACATGCTCAGGGGAAATAATCTCCAGAGGATGTGGATACTAAAGTAAAATGTGAATGTGCATGAAGAGACTTTTTTTTTTCCCATGGATACATGCATGTTGGTCCACTCTGACAGGCAGATATAGCCACGAACGATGCCGTGAACCCAGTTACCTCAAAGTGACTGGAACATTTTTAAATAGCTTTCCAAAAGATGTTGTGCATGTTATTGTAAATTTGCAGAAGATGATCACTCAGCATGAGCCATCACGCTATGTTATTTCCTCTGCTTTTCCTGCTTGTCTGAGTCCCCATGTGCAGTCTTTCACAGATGAAGGGAAACTGTATGAGGAAGATTCAAGTTTTATTGTGTCGTTTCACACAACAGGACCTTGCATACATTTCTGCTTTTAGCACAAAAATTGTACTTCCTGTACAATGTCATGATTTGCAAAGAAGTGATTCGCAGTACTTTGATCCTGCCTGAAAAACTGAGGACATAATGCAGAAACGATGGGTTGCAGTGATGCTGTAATACACTCAGAACAGAATTAATTATTTTCCCGATGGCCGAGAGTTTGTAAATATTTGGTACTGAAGATAAGATTTGGAAGAAAAAGTTTGAGATGTTTTAATGAGCTCATGTGCTTGTGGGTGGAAGCTCGTCGAGACGGCTGTATTAGTTGCAGTTGGTTGAGTTTGGTGTTGCAGTTGCCAGGATTTTACGTTACAAAATATCTTATATTCAGAGGATTTTTTGTTGAATAGAAGCGTTCCAAATCCTTAATGCATTTCTGATTCTGCTCAGCAGATTATCTGAAGCTTAGGATGAGAGAGAGTAGCTTACGTTTGTGAATAGCATTGTTCCACCTGTTTTCCATACAAACATATTCTGTTTAGCCTATCCCAGCGTGCATTGGGTGAAAGGCAGATGAATGCATTGGAATACGGATATGCACATTCCAGAGAGATTCCACTAAGTCCAAGTTCTGAGGATTCACTTCTTTTCTTGGCCTCAGATCCTGAAACGAAATCTTAGAAAGCCACAGGCTCATAAAAAAAGGTTATCAAAAATCTGAACTCATTGCATCCTTTTTGTTGGGATAAAAAGAATATATGTAATATAATATAAAATCCCAATTTATAAATTGTTGACACACATGATACCAGAAAGGATTGCCAATGAGTAAAGAGTTATAGTCAAGCCACATGGCAGCTGCAGCTTCTGTTTATTTCCCTTTATGGCAGAGGTGCTCCAATACAAATCTTAAATGTCCACAAGAAGACAAAGGTCTGTTTATTAAAGTCAGTCAAGCCGAGGTCGGATTGTGTCGAACAGGAGGAATGTCCCACCTCTCCCGATTGCCAGTCCAACCCTGAGTCAAGCTGGCTGCTGACGAAACTAGCTGCGCTGTCAATTCTCAATGAGCCCAACTCTGTGTCAATGCATCGTTGTCAAGGAGATGAGAGGACGCTGAATGTGATTGGACCAAACCAAAGCAGATTAGACATTCTCACACAGATAGTGGAGCAGTTGGACATTCGGAGAGCTGCTTACAGTGGAGAAAGAGGAGAATTTTGACTTGTTGCGTTGCAGCAGTGTCTCGCAGATAATACAAGTAATACATATGAAAAGTATAATTTGCTCAGAGTCCAGAGACAGTTGTGGTTCAGTCCAGATCTGGACNATACATATGAAAAGTATAATTTGCTCAGAGTCCAGAGACAGTTGTGGTTCAGTCCAGATCTGGACCGGAGTCCGTACTTTGAGGACAACTATTTATGGTCTCACCAAGACATTTCCATGGCAAAATTCTAAACAAGGATTTTTTGAAATTCTTTTTTTTAATTATGAGATTCTACTAAACAGTTGAGATTTCTGCTTTACTAAACAGCCAAACTATTAAACACTAATGGTGCAGAGTATACTTCTCAGTAAAATATCTTCATTTCATAATTTAGCCTTTCTTTCTTTCTTTCTTTCTTTCTTTCTGGAATATTTCAAGAATTCAGATATATTGGCATAGATAACAGGAAAGCATATCTAATAGCTGTGGCAATTTTTTCCCTCACATTCATTTCATAAAAACATGGTGTTGGCCAACAAGCAGAGCTCCTGATGATGGATTTTTTTTTTTTTTTTTTTTGACTGGTGGTTCTTTAGGTCAGCACACAGAGTATGAATTCAACCAAAAACAAAAATCATTTCTGCCTCCAGAGCTGCTCTTGAATAACTAAACATCCATCAAATTGAATTAAAACAATATTAAATTACACTTAACAGAGGAAGTTTCACAAGTGCTCTTTTGAACTCTTCTGCTATATTCCTTGCCGCTTCTTGTTTGGATAACTGTACTGTGGAGATCCCTGGAGGGCTTCTGCTTTCACATTTCTACTCCCAAGGTCATCACCCAAATAAAACCCCAGCAGCACATCACAATGATGCTGCATCCATTGGCTTCCCCAGCTTAATCAAATTTCTCCTCATTTTCTCTGCCTCGCACCTCCTCTATACCTCCAACAATAACCTTCTCATCCTCTGTCAAACCGTACTCTGAATCATGAGGGACCAAAAAAGTTAATCCATCAGTCTTTTCAACTGCTTGTCTGACTCTAAGTATAACCTTTAGGATAATTATTTTGGGGCATTTTTTTGTCTTTTCAGAAGTATGAAACCGAGAACAAAAAGAAAGAAACGGAGTGAGAAAATGACATAAACAGAGATAGATATTTGGCAAAGGTCATCAGTCACATTTAAATCCAAAACATGAGAACAAAATACACATCTTAAGGCGCTGAGCTGTCAAGACAAAACATTCCTTTAATTCCACATGCAGACCTCTCAGCTTTGAACTGCTCTGAGTAGCACAGAGCTTTCATCTGTGGATAAGAAGACAACCCTGAACTTCATTTTATTTTTATCTTTATTTGATAAAACTCATGCTTTGAAGTTTCCTCTTTTCCTGTGTAATATAGCTGAAACAACTTAAAGTATGTGGACACCCTTTCTAACTAATGATTCACTAGTTTAGTAAATGGTAAATTTACCACAACTGTATGCTGCCTAAATATTCTTTCCTTGTTCTTTCATAACCTTGTGTTTTAAGCCTGTTATTTTCTTTTCTTTAAGTATTTAGAAAAGTGCTTTCGATATAAAATGTCCATCCATCCATTCATCCATTCTCTATACCCGCTTGTATTCGAGAGCATCATTTCTCAGTTTGAGAGCATGATTTCCCCCTTAAATGCTATTTTCACACATGGATTTCCTCTGCTCATGCTTAAAACTATGTGCTCAGACTCAAAATACTCATACCAAATTTGTAGAATATATGCAGACCTAATAACCTACCCCATGATCTTGATTTTGTGGGTCCATGTTCTTTGAACAAGTTTTTTTTTTCTCCCCCGCTTGCTGTGCTCAGGAAGTGTCGGTTAAAAAAAAAACAAACAAAACCCCCGCTTCGTTGCAGCAGGATTTTCCAGCTAATGAGAATGCCCGGAGGCGTGGACGCAGCAATAAATTTCATTGGTCAAAACAATAGCCCGCTCCTATTGGTGGCTTTTTGGCAGGATTATGGCGCTGTAAGTTTTGTGCATGAGTATTTTGAGTCTGAGCACATAGTTTTCAGCCCGAGCAGTATCCGTGTGTGAAAGCAGCGTTTAAGGGGGAAATCATGCTCTCAAACTGAGAAATGATGCTCTCAAATTATGGCAGGAAAATAGTGCCATGCGCTTGTCCTGTGCAGGGTTGTGAGGAGCAATTTTTGATTTTCAAAGTTTTTATTAATCTGTTTCAGTATTACAACAAGTCAAGTGGTTATTTACAAACATTACAATCATTTCTGAACAATCACACTCCATTTAACATCTTTCAACATCATATTAGGGGGCTAAAAATGATTCCAGGTATATATTCCAGGTCATACGGGGCTGGAACCCATCCCAGTGGTCACTGAGAGGGAGAGTTTTCAGTCCACCACAGGTCCAAATTAGAGATGTACAAAATTATTCACATACAGGCAATTTAGTTTCCACGTCATCCATCCTGCATGCTTTTGGAGGTGGGAGGAAACTGTAACACCAGGGAAACCCGCACAGACACAGGGACAACATGTCCACAAAGAAAGGCCCCAGTCAGATTCAAACCTAGAACTTTCTTGCTGTGTGACAACTAAAGCAGGAAGGATCAGCTCACACTTTCTGGGCCGCTAAGTAACTGTACTATTGATACAGAATGATGGCACACACTAGCATGACTCCCTTGAGAAATCTCAGCCCTGCTTTGCATCGGAGCATTGACACATTGACACGCTGATAAATGTCTCCTCACCTGGGAACACACTTAATAAACATTCTATTAGCTCTCAGCAGCCGTGCAGGATCACAGACATGCTTGTTTGACATTTGAATGCATTTGGCTGATTGGCAATTCATCATCTTGCCTCACACTCAGCAAGGTTACTCTTCCATGTGCAGTTTAACTGCCTATTCATAGAACGCTTTCGATTTCAATAAATTATCTAGAGAGAGTTCAAGTTGGAAAATTATAATGCTATTAAACACTTGCCAGGCCTTTAAATCTGAATACATAAATGTTGAGTAAAATAAATATAATCGGGATGAATTTAATTTATTTTGGCTCTGTTGCTGCAGGTCAGCAATCCTGTGAAGTGGATTTTTTTTTTTTTTTTTTTTGGCACAAAGTGAAAATGAATTTTGAATTTGAACTGAATTGAAATGTAAAAATATTTTTTTTTTAAATCTGAAATTATCTGCATTTTTTAGATGTACTGAGCACTCAGCTTGCAGAAGAAAAACAATTTTGTGATGAATCTTAATGTATCACAGTATTTCAGACACATATATTATATTAACTTTCCAGTGCAAATGTACTTGTCTCTTAAATAAGTCATACTTTAAAGACCATACCAGTAGTTTTGCATGTTTGAGCCCAAATAAATTATTTAATATTTTACTGTTACACTGAATATAATTTTCTTTGGTGAAGAGGTTTGACTAAATGTCTGGAAATTGACTGTAAAATGTTTTCCTGGAGGTTTTGAGATATTTTCTAATTTCCTGCACTCACTGTTTTCCTGCTTTTAAACTCTCTGTCACATTTTTCTCAGCGCTGATGAACTCTAAATTTTGCTAACCTCCGCCTATCTCATCATTCACTGTCATTTGTTTAAGGCGACCCAGTGACAAGGCAACGAGCTGTCAAAACTACATCAGCTGGTCTTGACCAGTGCACATTTTTGATTCTCAGCAGGAAAAATCACGTTTCTCAGTAAGAGACTGATGGATATCGTTGAGAGAAAGAAGGACAGTAGATGTGTCTTCTGTTCTGCATTTGGCTGCTTTGCCGTATCTCACATGGATTTTGTTAAGTGAAAATTCATCTATTTTTTCATGGTAATTGAGTCTGAATGAAGCCCTATATTTTCCACATCTATGAATCTATTATAGGATGAATATAGTTGATAATATGCTCTGCTGCAAGGCCAAGCTGCAATACTGCAGTGTCATCGTCACCTTAAAGCTTGAATATCAAACCTCTTATTTTGTCTCAAACCTGCAGTAGAAGGGAAACATTTTTCTGATCTTTATTTCTTAGTTTTGTAAATTCTACTGTATGTGCCCATTGCATCACATTTTATGGTGCAATATTTACCTGCGTAACCGAATAAAACATAACATTTTTGATGTGCTCAAATATCTCCACAGAATTATGATAGTATAGCAGGATATTGTTTCTTCTAAAAACCACATAGAATCCTATTAGGAGTATAATAGATTCTTTGGAACGATGAAAACACACTGAAACTTCACATAGAGATTTTCCACCAAAAATGTTTTGATTACTTTACTTTTAATAAGATGATTTACTTCTATCCAGCTGAGTTATGAGCCAACTACACACACACACACGCGCTATTAAACTTCTCCATTGTTTTTTTTTTTTTTTTTTTTTTTCACTTTTGCAGAGGTAGGATAATGCACGGTTCCCACTGCAGGTCCTGATACTTTCTAGTTGCAAACGGAAACTTCTGAATCAAATTATTGGTCAAGATGCTGTAAATGGTTCCAAATTAGGTTTGTGAACAAGAACAAAGCATTGTCCCGCATTAGTGAAAATGTAGAGTTCATACCTCTACCAAGGCCCAACAGTCCTCTGATTTAGGTTTTTTATTAATACAAATTTTATTTTAGTTTATTATATAAATTTATCATTATTATTACCATGAAATCAGTCGTGAAAAAAAAAAAAAAATTAACATGCAAATTCATTGTACAATGGTATTGTATACTCCTCTTATTCTGGAACCACCATGTATACTCAACTATAAGTCGATCTCGTACATAAACCGACCCCCTGATGTTGTTCTGTCAGTTTATTTGTTTATCAAATTACCTGTTTTTCTGGGTATTGTCATAGTATTCCTGTGATTTTCTGAAAATAATCCACATACCGGTACCGGTAAACATGATATTTATTTCAGCAGCTGATTACTGTAAGTGACCAATCACAACAGCCCTTACTGGCCGCCACAAAATGTGCTGGACAAGGTGTTTTTTTCAGGAAATATCTCATTCTAAGGTAAACTATTTTCCATGGGCAGTGGTAATGGGTAGTATTTCCACCNAGGAAATATCTCATTCTAAGGTAAACTATTTTCCATGGGCAGTGGTAATGGGTAGTATTTCCACCCTGGAAATTTCGTTCTCTAGGACCAAATTTGAATTTCTCATGTATAAGCCGACCCCCGATTTGCTTTGTTAAATTTGGTAATAAAAACTCAGCTTATGCTCGAGTATATATGTACATCCTTGTTGTTGAAAATATATTAGAACTGTTTTATTCTGCTGAATCAGCATCTTCTTAGCTACACATTGGTGGTAGTTATTGTAACTTTATTTAAAATTCAGCATAAATGTGACCTCTTCCTCACCATAAACTTTAATCCATGCTCTCTAGGTCAGTATCTAGATATGGGATAAATCGCACCTGTTGATAGTTCATCATAAGATACAAATATATGAATTTTTCATTAAATTGGTGTTGTAGTTTTCAAGAAATAGGCAAAAATATCCTATTTTCCAATGTTAAAGGAAGTGAAATAATTGCTGTATCTGACTCAAGTACTCACTAAAAAAATTCATTGAAATCCTTTTGTTAGTTTTCAAGGCATCCACAGACAGACAGAGGTTTTGTGAACCAGTGTTCACAACGCAGCAACAGCTGCGTTGTGAACACTGGTGCTGTTGTTAATGAATAATTAAAATGCTGTAAGTTTGTTGAAGTAAAACCAAGGTTGTCTTCTATGTAGTTCAGTTTCTAGGCTTCATTATGGCTGCCGTGGGTTTTTCAGCAGAGCTTTCATTAGTATGGGATCTCCATTAGGCTTGTGAATACTGTATGTAACTTCAGTGTGACTTAACACAGACGGTTTCATATGACTCTGTGCTTAAACAATGATATGTCTGCAGTATGGCTGCTGCCCGTAGAACTGCCATACACACATCCAACCTGCTCTCATCTTACTGTACATTATATAAGCCCTGCTGTCATCTCAGCCTCTGCTGTGCTGACAGACACGCTGCTGCACCTTCATCAATATATAAACTGTTCTGTTGCTCTGCTTTTATATGGTATGACTTTTTAGTTTATTATATTTGAAGATATATTCTATGTTTGTTTACCTCAAGTAGCCAGTGTATTTTTGCTAAATATATTGAAACTGACTGAGGCACTTTGGTTGCTGAACTCTAAAAAAGGCAAGAGGTGAGGGAAGAGAAAACTGGTTTTATAAAGCCTACAACCCTTGCTTTGTACAGAAGAAATTCAATCTAACCATATTATGCTAATTTAAAGGACTATTACAGTGATTTTGCATGTTTAAAGGACCATATCGTCCATTTTGCACGTTTGAGCCAAATATATTCAATTTTCATACACATAACGTTACTGACAATCATTTCCCAAAGCATACTNTTTTTTTTTTTTTTTTTTCCCCCCTACCTTCCAGACTGCCACTGGTTTCACTTCATTCTAATATGCTATTAAAATCAACTTGTTGATACTTGAAACATTCTTGGGATAGTTTTTTTTCCGAAGCTACATAATTTTAGCATAGTTTAAGCGCAATAAAAAGCACAGAGTGAATGTATGTCTCCACCGGGGAATATAGTCCCAAAAGAAGACCTGTGTTTATTGAAAAATTTAAATGACTGTGACTTCATAAGGCTGTGTAACTACTATCAGGCAAAACATCAATTTTTAAGGTGGGTGTATCCTTGAATACTTGATTTTGAAAGATTAAGAGATTTTGCAAGTATCAGGAAAGCTGAAATACAAATTTGGGAAATGATTGTCAGTTGCGTATGAAAATTGAATATATTAGGCTCAAACATGCAAAATGGCCATTATGGTCCTTTAAGCCCTAATAAATACTACCTGTATATACAGTACATTACATTACTGACAACCAAATTTCAAAACATTAAGCTGTATTTTAGTTTTCATGTTATGTTGCCAAATCCCCTAATCTTTCAAAAGCAAATGTTCAGGTGATACATCCACCTTAAAATTAGTTGTTTCACCTGCTAACACGTTCGTCCAAATGTAGAAAGGACGGTCATTTTTAATTTCTCAGTGAAAGCACTCTTTTCCTGCATGGGACCATATTCCCTGGCGGAGACATGCATTGTTTTCCATGCAGCTCTGTGTTGGACCAGTAAAATAAAGTTACTTTGACAAAAAATTTTATAGACATTGTGTTTGCTGTGATGGATTACTTTTCTCAAACGTGTTTCAAGTCTCTGCAAGTTGATTTCAATAAAACAAATGGAATTAACTGAAACCAATGGCAGTATGGAAGGTAGGAAAAACAATTCTAATATTTACTGCTCCAGTAGTATGTTCTGAAAATGGTTGTCAGTAATGTGATATGTATGCGGGTTGTATATATTGGGCTCAAACATGCAAAACCACAAGTATGATCCTTTAAAAGGTGTAGATTGGGTATAGCAAAGTGCTTTAAGCATTCACTGGATGTGGAGAGCCGGGTGGTTCAGCAGCTAGGAGGTCCAGCTGCAGCTTATTAGGCCATTAGCAGCCTGATAAATATGTTGAGTTAGCCTGTGCTCATAGTTTGACCTTTGGACTGTAACTAAACACCTATTTAGAAAGACAAGATGTACCAACAAGAAAACTGTGAACTTTATGGTGTATTTTTCACATCATGATGCTAAGCAGTTAAGTTTAACAACGGCTGCTGTAGACAAATTTTAGGCCAATGCAGACAAAACTTTACAGTTGTGAGAGAACAGTGATGAAATCTTTGGCTGTCAAATCAAAACCGTGGTCCTAGATCGCAGTTTGAGACATGTCCAATGATGGCTAATTTAGCAATCTTTCAATAAAAGACAGTCTACAACAAAACAGTACCTTAGCCATCTTTGAAAAACTCAGAGTCAAGTTAGAAGTCAATAGAGACAAAACTAAAGTCTGTTTTGAAAGACTTGAGTATGACTCGAGTTGTGCATCAAGCTTTTGTCTTGAGCCTGTATCCTAGTTCCTGCTATAGTTGGGTTAGGGTCAAATACTGCAGGCATTGAACATGACTACAAAGGTCAGGCATTTTTATCCCAAAACAAAAAATATACAGACACAATGAAACGTGAACATATATGCTCCAGAAACAGTTGAAATCTGTTTTTTGCATATCATTTTTAAGAGCATGCTGAAGGATATAAACTATACAAAAGTGCATGATTAAACACCTCATAGGGTTTATATATATCTAAATGCCTGTCTGGCATACGTGACTGCTGCAAATGCCAAGCAAATATGCATAAGTCACACCTTAGTCACACACACCTACACACACGTGCATTCATCTGCACTCTGATAACATACAGTGATTTCTTTCCATTCATCAGCGCTGTTGGATTTTATGGTAGAATATGGAGGCTGACATAGAAGAAATATTCCAGCTTTTACCATAGCTATATGTGCATAATAACAACTCTCTGTGTAAGAGGCAGAGATACCAAGGAGAGATAAATAGGTATAGAAAGTGTGTGTGTGTGTGTGTGTGTGTGTGGGTGTGTGTGGTGGGGGTGGGGGTTATCTACACTGTCTTTTAACTGGGTAACATTCGCCTCAGGGTGGAAAGGGAGAGGAATTTTGGCCTCCACTATTTGTCATATCGCCCATTCACCTCCCTTTAACATGATTTTGTTCCTGGGCCTTTCACTTCCCACACACACACACACACATACACATACAGTAGATACATGCATACTCCAACGATGACACCCACGCTTCAGTGCCTCAAGCAGTCTCAAACTGAGAGCTCATAAGAGCTCTTAATGGTCTGAAGAAGATCTATAATAAATCTGCATATGAATTTATTAATGGTAAATGCATATTTTCATTCCACGTGACTGCTTGTATCTACTTGGTGGTTATTTCTTGGCATTCCAAAATGACCATTATTGAATAAAACAGTGTTAAACCCATATAAATGTACAGCTAAAGGAAAGTTGTCACTACATGGTGGCTAGGTATGAGCCAAGTACTCGGATGAAACGAGTATCCGTTTTGGATAATGCACTTTTTACGAGCAAGAGTACTATCCGAGTAAAAGCTGCCACTATCCGTACTCGTTTAAGGAAAAAAAAATCTGATTGGGTAGCGCTTACTAACGCTGTGTCACATAGTTGCGTGATCATCCAGGCAGCCAATCACAGAGCTCCTCTCTACACAGAGCTACTGCTGCTGCTCCACACACCACTCACAGCCACTCTGTCCACACTAGCATAGTAGCATCTATTAGCTATAGTTTGCTATTCTCAGATTCAGCTCAACATTATTTTCAGTCCACAGCTAAAAAAACACAACCATTTACTGTGGATATTCACACGTAGCATACTGATACAAACACACATTTCTACTAGCTTCTTGGAGCTTCAAGCTTCTAGGCTAACTACTGTATGTACTCAAGTATAAGCTGAGTTTTTATTACCAAATTTCACAAAGCAAATCGGGGCATTGGCTTATACACAAGAAATTCAAATTTGATCCCACAGAATGAAATTTCCAGGGGTGGAAATAGTACCCATTACCACTACTCATGGAAAATAGTTTAAATCATACCTTAGAATGAGATATTTCCACACAAACATCTTATCCAGCACATTTTGCGGCAGCCAATAAGCGTTGTTGTGATTGGCTAGTTACAGTAATCAGCTGCTGGAATAAATATCATGTTTACCAGTACCGGTACGTGGATTACTTTCAAAAAATCACAAGAATACAATGACAATACCCAGAAAAACAGGTAATTTGCTAAACAAATAAATTGATGGAACAAAATCAGGAGATCGGCTTATACTCGAGTATATACGGTAGCCAGTTAGCTAAATATTCTTAACTCTCTGGGTTAAGCCCAGCCCACTTCTGGGATAAGCCCCACCCATCCAAGTACGGATACTGATAATTTAGTTGGTTGAACAGATACAGATAATGGTGTATTTGCTCATCCCTAATGGTTAAGTAAATTTTTTTCAAATCAGGAATGAAATATGTATGTGGTAGCAATTAAAAACAGATTTTTTTTTTAAAGGATGTTTTTTTTTTGATGAACTGTTACAATGTCGTAATGTCACATAGTTTGTGTTTTTGAGGGAAAACTAAACTCATGGTATATTGGGGAATCCTACCACTAAGACAGATCCCTGCATTGCTGGCTCTGCCAAACCTCAAAAGTCTCTCATGATTAAACTCCAAAAATCTAATACATCTACTTTATGGTTTCTCAATGATTACTTATGATTCATAGTGTGAATTTATCATAATCCAAGATAAAAAACAAACAAACAACAAAACAACCCTTCCCATTGCCTAATCACATCTTAAGTATCGATTTACCATTACAGAATTGATCAGTCAAGCATTAAAAAGTATATAAATCCCAGTTAAACCTTACCACTCAGCAGCAGGAAATGACTTCACTTATCTTCAGCGAGCGCATTTTTTTCATATCCATCACTGTGTTCTCTGGTTTTATGGTTCCTGAAAATCATGAATTGGATAGAATTGAATGGAACCAGCACAGCCTTTCTGTGGTTACTTAGGATAATCCACATACCTCGTGAAACGTTTTCATTAAGGAAATGAGTGGTCACACTTGAGCAGAAATTTTGCTGTGTTCAATTTAAACATGGAACTCTGAATTTCTGATCTCTGACTGGGAAAAGTCAAATGATGGTCATAATGACATAATACCAAGTTACGGTTTCCCAGTTCCGAGGCATAATAAACGCAGCAATAGTTCTGAATGAAAACTGTTCACAGTGAGGTCTGTTGATAATCCCGAGTTCATGTGACATTGTTTCTTCAGTGAGGCATTGTTAAAGGACCATACCATCCATTTTGCATGTTTGAGCCTAATATAGTAAATTTTCATACATGTTACATTACTCACAACCATTTCTCAAAGGATAAAACTGTATTTCAGCTTTCCTGATATTTTGCAAAACCTCTTTAATCTTTCAAAATCAAATATTCAAGCGATACACCCACCTTAAAAATCGATGTTTCTCCTAATAGTTACGCAGCCTTATGAAGTCATGATCGTTTAAATTTTTTCGATAAACACAGGTCTTCTTTTGGAACTATATTCCCCAGTGGAGACATACATTCACTCTGTACTTTCTGTTGCGCTTAAACACTAAAATTACTTAACTTCAAAAACAAAAAAACACTGAATACACATTTTGTTCGCAATGATGGATTACCTGTCCCAAGAATGTTTCAAGTATCAACAAGTTAATTTTAAGAGCGTACCAGAATGAACTGAAACCAGTGGCAGTCTGGAAGGTAGGTAAAACATTGTTAATTCACCGTTCCAGTAGTATGCTTTGGGAAATGATTGTCAGCAACGTTATGTGTATGAAAATTGAATATGTTAGGCTCAAACATGCAAAATGGATGGTATGGTCCTTTAAAATTGCAGTTGTCAATTTGTTTTGAGCACACAAACCAACCAAAACTATCTGTGTGGTAATCCTTTTTTTTTTTCTTTTTTTTTTTTTTTTTNTTTTTTTTTTTTTTTTTTAGGTGTGATTTGCATCCTTGTGCCAAAGTACAGCAAATCCTTCATATAGTTATGAGTTGTGGAAATTGGGGAATTAAGTGCATACAGTAGCATCTGTCCCATATTTGTGTTCAGTGAAATCAGATGTGGTAAATACTGTAGCAGCTGTTTGGTTTGGCAACACAACAAAAGTATCATTGCAGCTTTAAGAACCACAGACAGGCTTGCCAAAGGATTCAACACTATTAAGTTTCTTTTCTTTTTAGCAGATGAAACCAGCAGCTACTGTACGAAAAACAGTTACTCATTCTCCTTATATAGACCAACATGTCCAATACTCTTGCTATTGGACAAAAAAGAAATGCCTTGGTGTACTTAAAACAAAGTGGCATGGATCTTCTCATAACTGCTGAAATCCCCTTTCTGTGGAATTTAAGGGGAGCTGTGTCTAACAAAATTTGTAATTTTCTGAAATGTGTGTCTTAAAAGTGGTTTTGCATGGTTGAACCCAATAAATACTACCTGCATATACATTACGTTCCTGCCAACCATTTTCCAAAACAGTATTTTAGTGTTTGTGTTATTTTGCCAAATCTCCTAATCTTGCGAAATCAAATGTTTAGATGATACATCCACCTTAAAATTCAAACACCTGCTACCACTGACGCCCAAATATAGAAGGCACAGTTGTTTTAATTTCTCTGATATAAGTATTTTTCTCCTGGGACTGTATACTCTGGTGGAGGCATACATTTTCTTCTGTGCAACTCTGTGCTGGACTGGTTAAGTCATGTTAGAAGTCATGTTTGCTGTGATTGATGACTTACCTCAAGCACGTTTCAAATCTCTACAAGTCAATTTTTGTAGCATACTGAAATGAACTAAAACCAATGGCAGTGTGGAAGGTAGGAAAAACAATTCCAATATATATTGCTCCAGTAATGTTTTGTAAAATGGTTGGCAGTAATGTAACATAACTGTGGGTTGTATTTATTGGGCTAAAACATGCAAAATCAACAGTATGGCCCTTTTAACATAACTTTTGTCGCTGTTCGTGCTTGTTTGTGGTGCACCAGGAATACCTTCAAAGAGAGAAGTGAAAGTGAAAGCGTGCGCTGTTATCCCTATTTATTTGATTCATCACGTCACGATTACTTGCACACACAGAGGATGTAGAATTCCTGCTAACAACCCCTACTCTCTGTGACAGCAAGCTTTTCACCCCATCTTCAAGTGTACTTTCTGTTCTTTTGAAGCGTCATGCTAAATGGGCCTTAGAGTCATGAAACATGGACTCACAGAGGGAGCTGTAAACATTTACTTTCAGCAAATAAAATGAGACTCAAGAAGATTTTATTTAACAGCATGGCTTTGCTTAGGGACAAGGAATTGTCACCATTTTTTTCTCTCTGGCTGAAATAATTACCTTAAAGTTTTACACAGTTTTAGTTATATATATAGCAACACACATTCTGAAAATGTGCAAAACACATCTATAATAATTTTCAAGAATGAACACAGTAATTACCATAATTGGCACGTTTCTTATATGCCGTGGCAGCACCTGTGTTTACATGATAAAGGGCTGATCTATGAAGTGGGATTTCCATTAACCGCTGCAACACAGATTGCGAGCATGTAGGACTTAAATTACAGTTGTAGTGTCTGAATACTGATCAAGTGGAGGAGAAATAACTGGTTGTTTCAGAGCAGCAGACTGTAGAGAACACAGCACTCACACTACATGGTCTCAAGAGGAGCCCAGAAACTACCAGCAGCTTAGCTGTCTGGTGAGTCATTCCTCAAGATCGGGATTTATTTTACTCTTAGTAGCAACTGATGAACAATAATTTATCCCTACTGAGCTCCATAGATGTTTGGTCATAAAAATGAAGGTAACATTTCAGTAATTAAGAAGACCTCATAACAAGCAGTGTGCTTTGTTATAAAAGTGTTTATTAAAAACAAAAAAGGGTTGTTTCATTTATGTACTATAACAGCTGAATGCTTGATTGATAATTTGTCTTTACTTGTAATAAACTTTGCTATTTAACATTTTGAAGTCATGGTACAGTGTAGCAGAGAAAAAAAAGGTGACAAATAAGAAATGGTTTTACTTAAGAGGCTGCAGCACTTCTGTCTGGGCCTTACAAGATAAGTTGTTCTCATCAAAAATTCAATTTAAGGTCGCCCATTCAGGATCAAATCAAAGAACACAAAACTGCTCTTACACCAGAGCTCGGAGAACAGTTTGGCTTGCCTGTCTCAGTGATACAGCACTGTTGTGTGATAATGTGTCAGAGCAACTTGGGGAGCGCAGATATCAGTACAGCCATTGAGTTTTAGGGAATAGTGAATTAAAATTGGAACTCTGATCACAGCGGAGCTTTAGTAATACCCAAAACTACTTCTGAAAAGCAGGAAAAATTGGTGCATCACGAGCACACTGTCATTACATGATGTGACTTGTAGGACATGAGAGAAAGGATACTGGTGATGTGACATAAAATGGGACACTGACTTCTCAGAGCAATAATGGTTTATGACAGGGTTCCCCAATGACTTTTCCCTAAGGGCCAAATTATGTCAAGCATGCCAAGCCAAGGGCCACTACCTCCCCCCCCCNCCCCCCCCCCCCTTTTCTTTTTCTCTCATTTATTAATGACAACAGAAAACAATTTTCTAATTTTTATTTATTTTTAAATGTAACCCTTTACAACCGTAGCGGTCTGGCACCAGGCCCAGCACTTCTGTTGTAGCGTTTGCGGTGTTTTATAATCACTATATCTTAATAAAATGGAAATATATGAATATCTATGGAAAGCTTAGATTCTCCCGAACAAAATTAGCCCAAGCATGAAATTTTATGACCACGCAATCCTGAGATAAATGTAACTAAAGCACAAGATAGCCTCCGAGCTAAAACCTAGCTTCGTTGCTTCTCAATGATGTAACTTCCGAGGGCAGTCTAAATTTTAAAATCCCTCTCTGTGATTCGTTAGTAGACTAGCAGACCGGTCTGTCAGTGGTTCACGATGGTTTATAATCACCATTTCTCAATAAAATAGAGATATACAAATATCTATGGAAAACTTAGCTCTTCTCCTGAACAAAATGAGCCCAAGCATGACATTTTATGACCTCACAATCCCGAGATAAGTGCAACTGAAGTACAAGAATTTTTTTTTTTTTGGATAAGTCATCTGAGGGCCTGATAGATAGGACCTGTGGGCCGCCAGTTGAGGATCCCTGGGTTAGGATCTTCTTTCAAGACAGATATGACTATTTCTTATACAAGCTACTGCAAGAGCTGCACAAGTTTTGTACAATATTGGCAACATGTTTCAGAAAACATTCTCCTGAAGATACTTGCATTAATTTGT
Organism: Lucifuga dentata; assembly: GCA_014773175.1. Taxonomy (NCBI): domain Eukaryota; kingdom Metazoa; phylum Chordata; class Actinopteri; order Ophidiiformes; family Bythitidae; genus Lucifuga; species Lucifuga dentata. The sequence goes on from VXCM01002076.1 coordinate 37,263, forward strand.
AAACGTATCATTATAGAAGCCGGTACAAAATATGAAATAGAATTATAAGCTGTTATCTGGGTAAGTCATATGGGCTGCTGAGTTTGATCCTCAGGGAGAGACAGTAAAAGATAAATGGCACACACTGAGGGGGTCTCCCATGGAAAGTGCAGAGAGACGTGCTGGGGTTGGAGCTCACCTGGTGTCTTCTGATCGAGCCTGGATAAGGTCTATTTATCAGCCTGTGTCAGTGAGAGATGGCCCTGCCAGCATGTCCATTGCTCACGACAGGCTAACTTGAATAAATAATGGAAGATCTGTGGGAGTGAGTGGGCGCCTCTGCCACTGACCATAACTGAATGAGAATCCTCTGTCAGTGGACTGCAGGGGAGTGTCAACTGAATGATGAATTGTTTTTAGTTTGCTCGTAAGGGGTGTTTTTTTTTTTTGTTTATTTTTCTGTGGAAAATGTCAACTGCGCAGTATGTCCAAAGCATTGATAGAGGATGGTTGTTAATTATGCGACTTTATGTCAGATGACTGTGAATGGTTTGAAGATTTGAGTAATAGATTTAAAGTATCCTACTGGTGGTTTTGCAAGTTTGAGCCCAATACATGGTACACATACACATTACAACTATTTAACAAAATATAAAACTGTGTTTGTGTTGTTTTTTTTTTTTTTTTNTTTTTTTTTTTTTTTGCCAAATCGCTTAATTTCAAAATCAAATGTTCAGGTGATATACCCACCTTAAAATTTGATGTTTCACCTGCTAAAACTTATCTTTGAATGCATAAGACGCAGTCGTTTTAATTTCCTGGCAAAAGCAGTTTTCTCCTGGGGCTATACTGGAGGCACATTTTCTTCCATGTAGCTCTGTGTCACTCCGACAAAAAATAATAACAGCCTGTGATTCATTGTGATGGATCTCAAGCACATTTAAAATCTCTACAAGTTGATTTTTGGAGTGAACTGAAACCAAAGGTTGCCTGGAAGGTAGGAAAAACTATTTCAAAATTTAGCACTCCAGTAGGTTTTTTTTTTGTTTTGGTTTTTTTTTTGGAAAATGGTTGGCCAATAATGTAATGTGTATGCTGGCTCAACCATGAAAAACTACTGGGATGGTCCTTTAAAACATAAGTAAAGTCAACATGTTTTGCTGTAAAACGTGCATTGACAAAAAAAAAACTTTCCCTTAGTGCTTACTAATGTCAGTTACATAGCTTAAGTCATGAAAATTTTATGGAGCAGTTGTCAAAGTCCAGCAATCACTGGGAAGTGTTTCCAGGGATCTGGACTTGTCAAAAAGTAGAGACATCTATGAAAAATTCCATTCCTCAGTACTGAAGTTCAATAGGAATAACAGATCAAAGTCCAGCAGTTTCAAACCTCAGCTCAAATCAAATGCTGAAACAAAATGTCCAAAACAGGACAGGCATCATCCCTGAGGAAACAGTATAAAACTTTAGGAAAAAGGTGAAATGTCTAATTCCTTTAAAGTAAAATACTGACACGTCAGGTTTGTCTCTTCAGCAATTAACAACAAATACTACTGAAATCATATGTTCTTCTTACCCCTCAAGATATGCTCACATTCATTTGGTAGATCATTAGCACCGTTTTCCCTGTCACTTTGGTAATGGTGTCTCACTTCTAGAACTGATAGCACAAAAAAAAAAAAAAAAAAAAAAATCATTTAAGAGATATATAGCAAGATATGTTTAAATTGTGTAGATTTGAAAGATCTCAACATGAAAGAAACACAATGACCTGTAATCATGCTTTACATAAAACATATGGATTTATACTGACTAATTCCTGAAATCCAGGGATGCCGGCAGATGACCCCACTAAAATGAGTATGGATAAAGTCATAGTGAGGTTAATTTTAATCACATATGAAACTTTAAGGCAAATGTAGATATTTTTCTATCCCACAATTTCCCCGGTTACTTCTTTGTACCATGCATTTCAATGCCAAATGCCAGTATATTTTTAGGTTTTTTTCTTCTCATAATCCTTTTGTAGTGGGGAAACAGTTCTCTGGCTTTTTATGCACAGTGACTCCAGAGTTATTTGCATTTTAATGTGTTGTGCTCATTTCACAAATTTTCATGAGACCAGAGTGCATGGTGAGTTTGTCTCATTTCCATTTCAAATAGGAATTCCACAACAATGGCAAGTCCATTTAGTTTGGGGAAAAAAAAAAAAGTATTTAATTTGAATAGGCCAAATCAGTTAGGGAAAAAAATTACTTTAAAATATCTCAAACATCCTATCTTTAGCACTATCCATGCGGCTGCTTATTTAATTCCAGCTGGAGCTTCAGTTGTCTCATCCGCAGGCCATGTCCCCTTATTCATTAAGCTACTGACTTAGCTAACACACGAGTTTACACTTTTTTCCAATATCTTATCTTAAGCTAGACGTCTTATATTGCATTTTCCATATTTATCCGTGACAATATTGTATGTATCATCCCTGCCAAATAAACAATAAATATATAAATCATAAAAAACAAGCCACAATAGTCTACTTGCCAGCAGTGTAAACCCAGAAATGTTGAGTATCCCAAATTTTTATGTTAGAAATGTAGAGTATGGGTCCCCAGTATTTAGAAACTGCCAGATGCTAACTTGCATATGTTGGGCATAATTAACATAATTAGGATTAATTAATCCTAATCACCTATATAAACAATATCTCAGCAAGTGCTTGGCCGATTCAAACAATATTGGAGGTGTTTTGGGGGTTATTGAGGGTGCTGAATCCATTTCTGACATTTTCAAAATTCAAAATGACCATTTAAACCAAAAGTGGGCATATTTAATATATACACACACACACACACACACACACACACAACTGTATAGCAACACATAGAATAAGAATTAGCACAAATGCTAAAAAATTTTACATTGCTTGTGCATATTTAGTAGCCAGGCTCAGCTGTCTTCATGTTAGCTTATTGCTAACTTGAAGAAACTGAATTGCTATACTCTATTATTCATCTGCACTCCAAGCAGCACAGGGCTACCACATGCAAGCAGACATTGAATCTAATTGATACTGCTGAATACATGCTCTTTATATGGAATCTGTCCAGGGAGAACTAACAACAATACTCCTTTTGCAGTACTAGTGCAGTGCCTGTTGAAAATGTGCCTGTTGGGACTGGGCCAGACTTTATGGTGTGTGCTGCAGCTGGCCATAAGTGCCTGTGAAGCAGAGCATATGCTGCCGCGCCCAGAGTGCATCCTGCCATGCGGACTACTTTTTGCCGACACAGCTCAATTAGAGAACCGCTCATCCAAACAACTTTGCACACAACACTGGACGTCCTGGGTCCTGAGCAATGAACCTGCTGACTTTCAGCTTCATACAGTGCAGAGTTCTAGAGAGGTTGGTGCCACAAACAAAGATTTCTACCTTTATAGTTAGATGCGGCAATCATCACTGGTTTCTTGGTTCCTTCCTAATAAGTTTCTCTCTAGTCTGGAAAACTTCCTGCAATTGTCCAGGACAGCAGCACATTAGAACGTGGGATTAAAGCGGAATGCAGGACAAGTTGTTGCAGCAATTGTCCTAGTAACATCCCTGGATAGCCTCATGTGAGAACAGGAAGCCAGTCCATTTCAGGGACGAGCGAGTGAGAATGCCAATGCCCTATTTTTCCTGTGATTTGCTCATGACTATACCCTTAGTGCTTTGGTGAGAAGAAGAAATGGCATGTTATTTGAAGAAATATCTGGAGAAAGTACTGACTTATAGGGTCTTCTGCAGTGTAATTTTTGCATCATGTCTTGCCTTAGTCTTCAACTGCTTCATTTTGTACGTTTTGGTGGTTGGCAAAGCAGCTTTTGGGCTCCTTTCCTCGTGATGGGAGGAGGATCATGTGGCTGTTGTCCTGCATTTGGACATTCCTGCACCAGGTAGTCCTGCTTTATTCTGGTATGCGTGTGTGGAAAGGGCTTTATTGTGCTAGTCAAGTCCTGTTTTAGCTCATCCTTAGCATTAACTTATAAGCAATGTGGAAAAGAGCTCGTACTAAACAAAGCCAAACCATATGGGTAACATAATAGCATCATTTCCATGTCAACGTTGACTTATAGAGTAACTTTTAGTCTTGGAATCAAAGGGAAAGAAAACACATCAAGCATGTATGGAAGTCAAGCATTTGCTCAACATGCTTCCTTCCTTTGTAGCATTCTAATATGTCAAGAAGCCAAGTAAGTTAAGTTTAGATTTTTAGATCTCATGTCAACATCCATATTTTCTCTCAGCAATACATTTATTTCTACTTTTACTGGCTGGACAAACATATAATGCTATTTAAACTATTACTAATTACCCTTGTGAATTAATTTTGTCACTTATTATTTTAGTTGTCTGGGCATCTGTCTCTAGGTGATATTAATAATTGAGAATCTGTGTGTGTGTTAGTGTAGCTGTTTGTTCATTCATGCATGCATAAAAGTGTTTCTTGTTCAGTGAATACTCTGGGTGATGTTACTGTATGAATAAACTGTATGAATAAAATAATATATGAAATTGAATTTGTTAATAAAATTTTCAAAAAATTTCACAGAGAAATAAATCATCTATTTTAATCAGGACAAGAATATAATCAACCTTTGCCTCAAACCAAAGACTCCTTTCTGTAATTCTTTCATTTCTTAGATATATATTTTGAAGTGCTGACATTTCAAAGTCATTTGAAATTCAATCAATACTTTTTGAAATATTTTTTTTTAGATTAGCAAAATTATTTCATAAATAGTGATCTTTATGATCTCCACAATGGCCTGGTGATCAAACACTTTGTCACTAAGGGTGACAGAAATTAAAAATGTATAATATTTTCTTATTGGCAGGTATTTTTAATCTCTCATAAGGAATCATTTTGGCTTTAAAAGGTAAAAAGTCAGTATCTGTCAGCTGAGTAATTTGATATCCAGCCACCTTTGCACACATGTAGTATACTTGACTGGTTACATAATGTGTGATTACTGAGATACAATACAATAGCATGTATTAGTGTAATGCGATCTAACCACGCACGTGTGGTTATGTTATGTACTCCTGCATCACAAGTACACCACAAGAAACAATCTAAAACAACAAGAGGCTTTCTCAGTAGTCTGACCATATTTACATTCAGTCTTCCCACTATTGACCGTTTCTTTTCCAGTCTGTCAGACCTTTTTTTTTTTAATGGTGTTGGACAGTGTGAGCAGTTTCTTTCCCCACTTTGTATCAAAAAAGGCCGTTTTTGTCTGGGAAACCCATAAGTGTGTGCGATAGACATCAAGTCTACCAGGTAGACTGTTGGTGTAAGCGATTGTGTTCACACAGTAAATTCCAGCTGGTTGACTTGCTGTCATCAGAATACAATCTCATTCCAACACATTTCTCACACTCTCAACGAAGAGTTTTACTCCAATCTCAAAGATTCAGCTTTGGATCTTACTACTTTGTAGTTCTCTCTTACCTCATTTTAGCTAACATGGTGCTGGGGTCAGTGGTGTCTTCCACTGTTTTGTTAGTTTCTATGCTGAAATGCTGTTAATTGTTTTAAAAAAAAGATTCAAGTAAACAAAAGAAATGCTGTTAATTGTATAAAAAAAAAAAGGAGATTCAAGTAAACTAAAGTCACTTGGGTTTTATTTGTTTTGTTTTTTTTTTTCAGCCTAGAACCAATGCTTTTGCAGTATAAATGCTCTCAACGGCATTTTGCAATGGTTCCAGTATCAGTATCATCAGTAACAGTATCTCAAAGGTTAACAACACTCAAGTACATGAGGACGGCTGATCATCTCTAATATTTTAACTTGTTATATGGAAGACTTGTTAAAAATGAAAAGAAACCAAAGTCCAAAATGGAACAGCTGTTATCCTTGACGTTGAAGTGGATGTTTTATTTTGAGAAAAATGGAATATCAACCAAAAAGGTTGTTTTATGGCAGCAATGTGTTTTCAGACAGCCAGACAAAATACCACAGATGGTATGAGATTTTCCTTTGGCTCCTAAAGATAAATAAGGCTGCACAGATGGTTGAACATTACTTTTAGAGGCAATATATTATGCAATGTAACCAGCCCTGTTATATAAAACCCAGACTATTTCATGCTGGATATGGATATAAATGAACTTATTGATAATTTTTTCATATTGTGTTACAGTGTAACATAAATCATTACAGCATTCTCTAATGTCTGAATTGCTTATAACTTCTGTGTACCAAGTCTAAGGCGACTGTGTATTTGCTTTGATTTCATTCATTTATTATGCAAGTCATTGCCGTTGCTGCCCTGAAGGTTTAGTCCACAGAGCTTCCCTATCATCAATCTTTAACAATATAAGCACAATGAGAAAACATGATTATAAAAACATGTAATAAGACTGGCAAAGTCAATACTGAATTTAGAGCAACTCAGCAACGTTTCTGCATTTAATTCTTAGTGTCATTACAAACAGTAAGAGCTGCACACACACACACACACACTGAGAGGTTATTTCTTCAGGGATTCCATCAGAGTGATTAGTGAGATCTAATCTATGTAAGAGGATGGATTAGGTTATAGATTATTAATCTAAAGATGGATGGAGAGGATGGGGTGGAGGAGCCTCAGGGTTTCAGCTTTGCCATTGTTAATGGTGGGAAATACATCTGTAGGTTCCTGCTTGGTTCACCCTGGTCTATCATGGATGGGACTTCCCTCCGTGCCTCTAGGGAATGTTTATTCATGTCCTGGTGAGCAAAGGAGCAGGAAAATAACTTTCAGGTAATGGCTGCACCATTAATTTGTTGACCTGACTCTGCTTTGATGCATGAAGTAGGGAAGCTGCTGCCTGCAGAGCGTTAAACACCATCTTCTAATTGTCTTGAAATGAAAAATAAGGTATCATTCACTGATCTTTTTTTTTCATCTTGTTAGTCAGCATCCTGCAGTAAGCAACTTTATTGCCTTTTCAACTCGCTCAGTCTTCTCTGCACACCGTGTCATGAGCTACTTGAAATGGGTTTTTCATAAGCAATCCTCGCCTTCATTCTAAGCACTTTTCTCATTGTGGCAGCTTTATTGTCTGTAGTAAAGGAAGCAAGAGAATGCTTTCATTAACAGACAACCCCAGGAAAAGCTCCCTTAAGAGTGCTAAATTTGTTTGAGGAAGAGTGGACTATAATGAGCCAAGACCTCAGATGTGGGAGGATGCATATATTTTGTTTGAGGCAATAGTGTCATTTTCAGCTGAGAAGATAGAGAAAATAGTTCTTTTTGCAAGGGAAGAATGTCATTTTCATTTATGATGAGAAAATATTTTCCCCCCTTAAAATGTGCACAGTGTAACCTAAAGTAACTGACAAAAAACACATAGATGTATATTTCAAGAGAATACACATTATGACATGACATTAAATGTACGACTTATAATATGTACAATAAATTATGTTGTAGTCCACTGAATGCGAAAACTGAATTCAAAATCCTATTTACTTCCATCTGCCAGACACTACATGTATTATTTATGGCTGATGTGCAGCAGTTGTTGATTTTATTTGTTGAATTTATTCAAATTTTTCTGAATTTTGGTGCCTTTGAATATCCGATGTTATACTCGAGGCACAGTTTCAGCAATGCGATAACACTGCAAATCTACGGTGAGCGACTGGGAAAAGCATTAAGCAACAAATACAAAAAAAAAAAAAAAATTATCAAAAGCCTCCAAACAAACACACAAGTTTTCTCCCCAGGTATCTAGTTTGTATATAAAGGATTTTGTTTTCTGGACAAAATCTGCACCTGTGCTACATGGCGGTCTTTCTTGAATCCTGTTATGTATGCAGTAATTTTCTCATTCCAGCCTCTCCTTTTCTGTACTGCTCTATCATGTTTGACAGCTTATATTTAATTAAACATATAATAAAATGCTGCTGAGATTTTTAATTAAGCTTCCATTATTTAATATCTGTCTGTCATCTTGGACCTTTTGTTGTTTTACAATACAGAGTGTGCATTTTGGGGTGGGATTCTATTCTATTCTATTCTATTGATTCTAAATAAAAGTTATTAAAGGAGACATACAGATTTGAATGTTCTCATTTTCATTTAAGGGTCTAATTAATGAGCAAAAAACACATTGATACACTTATACTTCCCCTTGCTGCAGCACCACTGTGCACATAGAGTGAAAACACTGTCTTTTATACGTCATCCAACCCATTCCGTCCAAAGGGGTGAAGATCTGCTGTCATAGAGTCAAGCGAGTTTGGGACGGGGTGGTATGCTGACTCTGTCTTTGTAATTTCAACGTGATTAACCATAAAAAAAAAAAATGGAGATAGCAGCACAAACTTTCATTTTAGGAGAGGGGAGGGGGTAGTTAACAGGAATTCTCTATCCTTTGTTTTTGGGATTTTCACAAGATTATAAACAGGGATATAAACACTTGTAAGGGTGCACAGTTTCACTTTTAATTCTCTCAGTGGAGCACAAACACAGTGACTGAAAGCAAAAAAAGGAGCCTGAGAGAGAAATTAAAACCCTCCCCACTTTTACACTTCACCACACATGCCCAAAAATAACAAAAGTCATAATATATTCCCTTTAAGCTTATAATCTTTTATTGATATGGCCTTCATTATTACCTACAGCAGATCAAAATAATAGTAATTTAAACACTTTTCATGGCTCCATATCCATTATTGTCTGTAATGACGTGTCTCAGATTGTATGAAGTCCTGCCTGGTTTACAGTCTAATTTTCAAACCTGAATTCTCATCTTTCCCATCACCCTCAAAGGCCTCACACCACATGGATTCATCATTGAGTGCTAATATCTTATTCTGAGAGAAAATAAGGATGTTGCAGTTGGCCCATCAGAACACTCTGGCAAATTATGGCTTTGTGAAATGAGGATGCAGTGGGGTATTACTGTAATTAGGAGAACAGATTGGTGAAGAAGGTACAGACACAGAATACTGGTCTCCACATTCTGTCTTGTTTGTGCCACAGTGATGATGAATTGCTGCATAAGATAAAAGATCAATTTCTCTGTCACAATAAGACTTTGTCACAGTGTCATCAAAATTAATAGCATGGGAGATTAAGAGCGAGAAGGACCCGGGAAAATCTGGAGATGTACTGTCTTGTGTGGTCATATTCAAGATCCAAAACAGCCATGAGAGAGGCAAAGATGCTAATGCTGCTTAGTTCATTCTCCTTGGATGGAATGCTTACTGACTGTTTAGTTTCCTTACTATAGCTGGGCATACGTGAAATGCTATTTTAATTTGGGTGACTGGTTAAGCCTTACAGGATCTTAGGGAGTGGAACATTCCCTCTTCCTGATTTAGGGTGATATCATTTGATCCATTTTGGGTGATATCATTTGATCCATCCATCCATTTTCCACTGCTTATCCAGATCTGAATTGCAGAATTTGCAGGCTAAGCAAAGTAACCCAGATGTTCTTTTTCCTAATATAAAGAACTACCAGCTATTCTTGGGGGATTCCAAGACTCTCCCTTGCTAGATGGGATATACTCCCTCCAGTGTATTCTTGATCCTCCCCGTGGTCTCTTTCCTGTTGGACATACCCAGAACACCTTCCAAGGAGGTCCAGAAGGTATCCTGATTGGTTGGCCAAACCACCTCAGCTGGCTCCTCTGTGTGAAAGAAGTAGTGTTTGCACTCTGAGCTTCCTCCTGATGTTCAGCCTCCTCACTGTGTCTCTAAGGCCTGCTGCATGCTTGGCATGGACACGATGCAGATGCAGTCACATATTGGTTGCATAGATTATTCCACTTCATGCCACAGGAATGTTCTTCTGACCCCAGACTACAGGCTTTCTTCTGCCAGGAATTGGCAGCCATTTGTCTTTTTAATCCCTCATGGAGGAATCAAGTAGGTGCTGGTATTTCCTCACTTCCTCTTTCAGTCACTTGTCAAAGTATTTCTGTCTCTCTCTCTCCCTTTCTGCTTTACTTCCCCTTCCTCTGCACATCTTTGCTTGGCCAATCGTCATTTATTTATGATGCTGCCCATATTGTTTCAGATTTTGAGGGTGGATGACCTCATGAGCGACCCTCCAATGTGGCCTCTGTTTTGACTGTAATTACATCAGATTTTCTGCACGCCCACAGTCACGTCCACGTCTGTGTTTAGCGTAAACCTTAAGGGTGAGTCCGGACACCTTAGGAATCTCATTTTTACCGCCTTTATGTGGGATCACATTCTTTCAGTCATTATCCAGAGTTTGTGACCACTGGTGACCGTTGGTGGGGAGAGAGTTGTTATCTCAAGTGAAGAAGTTCAAGTATCTTTGGGAGTTAGGCTGATAACATTTGGAATGTTTTTCCATAAAATCCCATCTACTGTAACATTAAAGTACTAGACATTTTTACAGAATTAGACATTTTCCTCCTTAACATTTATCAGGGTACAGTGATATGTGCTAAAGCAAAATGTGCTCATGCATTATTATATCAAATACGTGTTACCTCTATTTCTTTGTGCCATGCTGACTTTGATCCTTGTAAATCCACTTTCTGCTCTTTGACAGTCACTATGGAATTTTCAGGATAGATGCCTGAAATGTAAAATGAAAATGAAATTCAACATCATAGCTGAATAGTTGGATGGAAACGTAGCCATTTGATGCACTGCCTTCATGTGGCTCATCAGTGTCAAAAGGACCAGACTCCATGATGGTAAAGCTTTTCAAGTCGAGATCTGTCATTAGTTCTTCATGAATGTGTTGTCACTTATGTGAATGAAAGCTGTCAGTAGTGAATAATGAGAGTAATATAGCACGATAACAGCAATTCACTTCAGTAGATAAATTGTGAGAATCACTTGAAACCCGTTGGTGTGATTAAACTTCACGCACTGACTGATTCCAAAGCCATGACGTTGGTGTATTAGTATACAGCAGGACTTTAGCTAACCTCTTGGGTTGCTGCTAAAACTTTTGCTTTACTCATGGTGTTTTCTTGCTCTTCATTTAATTATTCATTTAATTAGCTGATGTTTAAATTTGGTCTAATTGGCTTTGGCTCATTGACTTGATGAGCCAAGATTTTATCCTCACCTGCATGTCGCTGATGTTTTACTAGGTAATATTTCTCTTACCATCTGTATTTGTTCCTGTTGCAAATAAATAGCTACTAAAATCCAAAATCCATTTTGTGCAGGGTCTTGTTTTTCTGTGTGGTAACTGTAGCTAAGCTGTCAGCAAAATCATAAATCCATATAAAGTACATATTCCATTATGGACATCAACAGCGCCTTTGTCACACTCCTGTCCACAGGATAACACCCAGCATCACACCCTCCTGCCTGTAACCATGAAGATTTAGACAGGTAATCCAGTTTTCTGACCATGCATTTCATGCAGAGAACCCAACTGGGTGCTAGTAGAAAACTTGCAATCTCATTTGGACTCCGTTGCATGGACATGGAGAGAAATTCCCAGAAAACGATGACCCATGAAATCAAAGTGGGAACGACAGCCTCCACCAGATCCAACCTCATTACAACATGCTGCAAGTCGAGAAGGAGAAGGTCAAAGGGGCCTTTGGAACCGAGGAAAAAAAGATCCTGGCAGGTATTCAAAGCTGAAGAACATATTTGTAAGAAGTACGCAATCTTTATATGAGTAGGCGTATGATCAAAGCCAGAAAACACAACACGAAGTTGGATGAAAGGATTTCGGTAGATGTTTTTATGTTGTCTCTGCACATCCAGATAAAAAACAGATAATATGCCATTTTTAAAACATACAAATTTCCAGCCTTTGGATTCATAACAAAGGAACAAGTATAAGAATCCCACAGAGTTGTAATGGACTCTGCTGGATGAAGAAGCTATTTCCCCTTCAAAGCAAATTGAACAGGATTGATCCTATCCTGTCCTCTCCACGAGTGAGGCTTCAGAGAGAATCTTTCTCCAAGACCTCCTAACCAGTGTCACCCAACTAAAACAAACTAAATCCCACATGTTGCGTGTGATCCAGTCCCCAGCGAACGCAGAGTTAATTAATTCCTTTAAAAGACAATTATTCTGTTCAGTCAAACCCTTTGGGCATGTTTGAATTTGGATAAGTCTAATTTTCTACTAAAGCTAATGATTAACCACATTGATTGCTCACTGCGATAAATAAAATTGTCATAAATAGAATTTCTCACCAGTGCACGTGGTTGAACCGACCATTCCTATTCTTAATGCCACATTTCTGATAAGGCTTTGTATCAAACGCAGCATTTGGCATTATTAATAAGCAGCATGAATGCTGATTACAACATACGTGCATGATATAAGAACAGATTCACAATATCTTTTATTATTCGCAAATAGTTGACCACATTGAACACAGACACTGACAAACACTGATTTTATATACATCTCACTGTAAAAATCAATTCTGCCTCTAAAGCCAAGATAATTGATTGAAAGAAGAATGCAATATTCATGTCTTGAGTTATTTAGTATTCTTAGTATTATTTCATTCTATGTTTTGGCAAACATACAATGATGCTGTCAGCTACAGTTTGTTCAGAAAGCCACATAGAAAGCTGGAGCTATTTCCCCCATGTGAGGCTAAGATATAAAAGCTAAAGACAGAAAAGAGAAGAGCACAAAAGCAACTTATAAGGTCATCCTGGGTATGGATTTTGTTTTCTCAGTAGCTGAGGTGTGAATATTTTCCAGAAAATACACTCATGAATGATTTTGCAATGATAATATTCTGAGAAAAAAAAAAAAAAAANAAAAAAAAAAAAAAAACTCTGAAACTGGCAAGACACAAACTCACAAATTTGAGAGAAAAACTAACAAATTTGCAGAACAAAAACTGACAAATTGAGAATTATTTTGGACAAGGTAGGATATCTCCAGTCATCATCAGACTACAGACACTTGTATGTCATGCATTAGTCGCTGCATTCTTCAAAGCTCCACACCTTGAGGATCAGTTCATTTTATTATTGTCTTAAAGGCTCTCACTTCATCCAAATCAGTATTCTGAATAAGGACAGGTCACAGCAGCGTCTCTTCAAAGTCCATGTGTTTATGATAATATGAATTTGGAGTAAAAGCACAAGTGTTTCTTGATTGGTAATTACAATGAAAAAAGTATAATTTAATAAGGCCATCCACTGCAGGTAGTCTTCATGTGTGGGAAATGCCAGTTTCCCTTTCCTCAGTATTTTTCTGACTTTAAATCTCAGAAATTCTAAGCAATTTTCTCGCAAACCTGTTTTTTTTTTTCTTGGTAGCTTTTCTTTCTTTCTTTCTTTCTTTCTTTCTTTCTTTCTTTCTTTCTTTTTTGGAAGAACACTTTCTGGTCTTGTTTTTTTTTTTTTCCATCTACCATACCATTACACTATGAAAATGAAGAAAGTAACAGAAAGCATAGGATGTCCCCTTTAATGAATAATGGTTTGAGCTTTATATGTACATTGTAATTCAGGTGTACATTATGTGCATAAAGCCTCTACAATAATGCCATGAGAGAGATTATTATTAATGGAGAGGGTAGCCACACATGTATGGCTTCCATATACGGGTAAATTTTAAAAAAAACTATGAGATATCTGGATTAAATTTGAAAAGGTGCAGATCCAAATTAACTTTAGCAGAGCTGTGATTGCTAAAGGATACCACTCATTTTGCATGTTTGAGCCTAATATATTCAATTTTCATACATTCAATGTGACTGACAATCATTTCCCAAAACATACTACTGGAACGTTGAGTTTAAAAAAAATGTTTTTCCTACCTTCCAGACCACCATTAATTTCAGTTCATTCTGGTACGCTATTAAAATCAACTTGTTGACACTTGAAACGTTCTTGGGATAAGTAATCCATCATCGCGAACAAGATATATATCCAGTTTTTTTTTTTCAAAGTTACATAATTATCTAGGTATCTATTAGCCACAGCTTTTACATGCTTCTTCTTTATATAATGTTATGCTCTCGGGAGTTGCTATAATGTTTGACTCTCAGTATGAAGAAGAGTCAGGCATTCATTTAACTGGATGAATCTAGCTTTGCCTGCAGCTAGCCAAGCTATTAGCCCCATCCACCACTCACCGAGCACCGTGCACACAATGATGCTTTGTGCTAACAGAACAAAACCTGGAAGTCATTGAAAGAACCTATTACTGCATCATGCATGTGCAGCCATGCGCGTCGCCTGTGTNCCCATGGCAATCCAAAGAATGAAATATTAGTTATTGAAGAGTGATAAGGACATTATTTATCATTGTGTATGGGTTGGTTGTATGCATTAATATAGCCTTGAAAATAAGCTTTAATTGTTGAGGTGTACGCACATTCACACACAGGGCTGGTTACACACATTTAGCCATATAAAGGATGCATATATGCATAAATTATATCACAAGCACCTTATTATAACAACACTACTGCAATCCTTTTCAGTGTCATTTCTTTTTTTAATCAGTATTATTTCTTTACTATGCTTTATTCTTGTATTTAAACTGTCTCTTTTTTGTAATATCTCATTTCATCTCTGTTTATTGTACACTAGCTCAGCCATTTATTTATTTATTGCATTATTCTGTGCTTTATCTGCTGCTTCAAGGAGTGTTGCTTGTTATTATGGCAAATCTTATTGCCCAAATTTCTTGTATAAACCACAATGATAAAATATTGCATCTGTTAAGTACCTTTCAGACATAGAATTTGTAAAATTACTGGCATAATTTATCTGTTGAAGTGGTAGTTTTTACCATTCATACATACAGTATGTGTCCTCGGGCAAAGTCCCATAAAGGCTCAGTTCACAATGCCAGGAGCTTTACGGACAGAAGTGCAGTTCTCATGCAATATTTGGCATCTGCCAGGCGAGATTGGATAATACAGGAAGTACACATAATTCATGAGGCAAGAGATTGTTTACATCAACATGGCCACATTGTTGTACACTCTCACGGTGCCGTTTATCTGTCTGCTTATGTCATCTTTAGTGCAGATGTAGAGCAGCTCTCTAATTTCTGCATCAGACCAGCTATTTTTATCATTTGTAAAAGACTAGTGCAGTGGCCGTTGAAAACGTGCCTGTTCGGACCGGGCTGGACTTTATGGTGTGCGCCGCAGCCTGCCAAAAGTACCCGTGGAGCGGAGCATCTATGCTGCCGTGCCTGGAGCATGCCTGTTGTTGCACCCGAAGTGTGTTCAAACCAGGCCGGACATTATGGTGCCTGCCATATTTGCCCGTGGAGCGGAGCGTATGCTGCTGCGCCTGGAGCGTATCCTGCCACCACGCCTGGAGTGTATCTTGCCGCGGGCAGACTACTTTTTACTGGCACAGCTGAATTTGAGAACCGCTCATCCAAACAACTTCACACGCGACACTGCACATCCTTGGGTCCTGAGCAATAAACCTGCAGAATTTCAAACTTCATATAGTGCCGGGTTCTAGAGGTATTGGTGCCACAGACACAGACACGGATGGACAGGGTTTTCTGGTTTTATAGTTGGCCAGCTTCGATATGCAAGTGTGTGTGTGTGTGTGTGTGTGTGCGTGTACTACTATTACATTACTATTGCGCTTATAAACAGGAAAGCAAAAAATAAAGAAATATGCAATACGCAAGAAATTTCCTTTGTAAAGTTGGATAGTCTGGCAATAGTCTGAATCTGCACTGAGGAAAAAGTGTGGTAGGCCTACCTTTTCCTGCAGCCTGCCATTAATGCCCATGGAGCGAGCATATGCCGCCGCACCTGGAGCGTATCCTGCTGTGTGCGACTATTTTTTACTGGCACAGCAGAATTTGAGAACTGCTCATCCAAACAACTTCACACTGCATGTCCTTGGGTCCTGAGCAATAAACCTGCAGAATTTCAACTTCATATAGTGCTGAGCTCTAGAAATGTTGATACCACAGACAAAGGAACTGTAATTATTATAAGATTTGTTCTCTGAAAATTTGCTGATCCAAAATGAGCCTTGTGATCTAGGTACAGAGTTTAAAGCGTCACTTCAGTCTCACATGATTGGTCCACACTCTGTAATCAAAAATGCCAGAGCACCATCATCTTGCATATGATTTTCCTGGCAGTGCGACTCCATTTACCATGAAGGAAGGTTACGGAAATGTAACCAGGGCTTATATTTTTACCGAAACTGTTACATCGGAAACGTC
Source organism: Lucifuga dentata (assembly GCA_014773175.1). Classification (NCBI taxonomy): domain Eukaryota; kingdom Metazoa; phylum Chordata; class Actinopteri; order Ophidiiformes; family Bythitidae; genus Lucifuga; species Lucifuga dentata. The sequence goes on from VXCM01002076.1 coordinate 53,419, forward strand.
ATGTTAATTGGAATTAAGAAATGATAGTTTTGTTTTTATCTTGACCACACTCAACTCAAGCATGTTTCAAGTCTCTACAAGTTTGCATACTAGAATGAACTGAAAGCAATGGCAGACTGGAAGGTAGGAAAAACAACTCTAATATTTACTGCTTCAATTCTATGTTTTGGGAAATATTTTGAAGTAATGTAACGTGTATACGGTTGTATTTCTTGGGCTCAAACATGGAAAATCACTGGTATGCTCCTTTTAAAATAGAAAAATCGCTAAACTTTTTACAACGCAATGACAGAAATTAGTTTTTATGGGTGGATACAGAGAAAGACAGAATAATCCATGCATGTACAGTACCGAACCACACCTATATGCCCATACACACACACACATGCTCTCATCACCTATTCAGGCATGAAAGTGAGTGAGTGTAACCAGAAGCTGTGGATTCAGTGGCAGTACACAACCCTCACATTAAATCAACCCAGCACATTTACAGTGAACTCACCACACAGCCTATTAATTCATCTGCCAATACGCTCCTGCACATGGGACATAATTACCCGAAAGTCTGAATATGTACATGCAACCACATAATTTACACCTGGTTGTGCATGTTAAGTTGTTTTAGCTGCATATAATCAATAGAATGTAATTAGCACCGTGTGGCCTAAAACCTCCAGTGTCAGCAAGGAGGAATCTTCAACCCTACGGTTTATCTCAAAGCTCAAGGCTTAAACCTCTTGATGATGCCACTATGCTGTGTATTCATACACTCCCAGGTGAGAAGACAGCATACAAATGAATTGTGTTATCATCTGAGGTGTTAAGCCTCATATCTATCTATCTATCTATCTATCTGTCTATCTATCTATCTATCTGTCTGTCTGTCTGTCTGTCTGTCTGTCTGTCTGTCTGTCTATATATATATATATATATACACACAGACATTGATATGCAGACTCAGGTGCTTGTAAGGCAAAAAGCTAGTCAAGATGCAAGGAGTAGGCTGTGGTGTGCAACATCTCTCTAATGAACCCCTAGATAACAAAGCATGATGGGAAACAGATGTGCCGCAATTGTTCAATTAACCTCCAGTCCTTTGATACAAAGGGTCCCTGAGTATCTCAATATGCTCAGCCATAACTATCTACAAAACAGGACTCAGGGAGAAACACAGAACACAAATTAGACAAAAGTGGAAAACAAAAAAGATGAAAGAAGAAGGAAAATCACTCTTTTTTTGTGAACCACACAAAGAAGAGAAACTGAAACCGCCGTGACACCAGAGGCCTGCACGACTATAATTTATCAGCTTCTGAAGGCCACTGCAGACACATTTACTCACTGTATCACGAAGAAACATATTTCACCCCGCCTGTGGAATCGCCTCATATCGACGCATTCCTCTTGTAACTGAAAGTTTCCCTCAGCAGCGTAATAAGATTGTGTCACCTTGTCACATACCTTCCATGATTAGGATATTTTTCAATGTTAAGTTTCTGTTCTCAATATCCACGCTGTCAGGAAGAGTGGATTAGGATTAGGCTGGAATTGTATAGCTAATGCATCCAATTTAAATCAAGGAGGTATGAGGTGACATCCAATCATCTTATTTCTCATTTCACAAATTTAAAGATTATACTGTATTACAGCTCTCTTTGAATGATCACATACTCCTGGACAGTGGAGTTCTAGCCAGAGTAAAGCAATCCAAGCTTAAATTGACTGAGTTTGACAAATTTCCTTGAAAGCCTGAAATAGTGGCAAATGAGTATTTTGTGCTCTTAATGGAAGTGAATAAAGCAAACAGAACCAAAGAAAATGTAAGGTGACATTATGACATAACATGAAAGGCACGCAAGCCAAAAGATTGATACAGATGGAACAATACACCCAAGATTTTTTTTTTTTTTTTTTTTTAACTTGGGGATGCTGAAAGTCAAAAGTCGACATGCAGGTATAATGAGCCTCCATTGTGTCCATCCATCCATCCATCCATCCATCCATGCATTCCCTGTAACTTCTTATCCTTTGCAGGGGTTTTGCAGCCTATCTCAGCATGCTTTGCATGAGATGCAGGATGCACCTGGAACAGCTACTCACCAAATGGCAAATTCAAAGTCAGGACATTCTCATTCGCCCATCATGTTTATTTATTTATACATATATTATGTTTATTTATACATGTTAAAAGTCAACAAAACAAAAAGGTCATATAAAAGGACTGTTGCTCGAAACGGCGCAAAATGACACAATGTGCAGGACAGGCAAAAAAAAAACAAAACACCTATAGAGGCTTGTCAGGTGCCCCCAAAGTTAGAAACATGACTCAAAGATAAGCAAATACAATTAAATCAAATAGACAGGAGTAGAAAAAAATAAGCTACTGTAAATAAACTATAAAACTATAAACATAATATATGTTCTTGTATTTCATAATCTCTCTCTCTCTCTCTCTCTCTCTCTCTCTCTCTCTCTCTCTCATTGTGCACATACATATCTCATACCAGGCAAAATAAGAGTTTTAGATTTTAGATCAGCCCCCATATTGCAAACATTTCTGCGGTCTCCCCTGGTTACCAGCTGTCACCGGTCATTTACTCCGTTATCTACCGCGCTGCGCGTGGTGGAGGAGCTGGCAGATGCGGTTGCGCGCATCATCCGCACAGCAAACAAAGAGCGAGTCACCGAAAACACAGATCCGCTCAGGCAGACTTGTGGAGGAGATCGCTCCGCTTTGCGTCTCTCCGCGGGTGTTTTAGTCTCACTTGGACTGTTTCTGTCCCAAGATGAACCAAACCGCCACCGTTTCTCACCAAGTGAAATGTCAGTCCACGAAGGTGATCAAGGTAAGAGCGACACGCAGAACTTCTCAGCCTTTATCCGTGCGAGTCTGGCGCTCCAAACTTCTGCGCGGCTTCATGAGCAGTTCTGCGCATTGACGCACGGCGCTTTGGACACAGTTTGGAGATCTGTTGTATTTCAGTCTGTGTCACAGTGTGTATTTCGATATGATTGTGTATGAATCCTCTGCTCGGGTTTGAATGAGGGAGATCCTACCTGTGTTGTGTGGATATTGATGGATAAAGCTCCACACGCTGGTGCAGAGGCGAGATTTCATTCATATCACGTCGTGCGCCTTATTATGATCATCTCTGTTCTCTGCATTCTCTTACAAAACAACTGGTCTGACCAGCCACTTCACGCAGTCTGTGGAGAACATCATAGTCACTTGGATTCTCTGCGTCTGATTGACTGGCTTTGATGTTGCACTTACTCAACTTTGATGTGGGTTTTAGGAGATTGAGCTCATTCTGATTATCAGCCTGAGTAGTGAAATATCAAATCACATTAGTGCACATCAAAGTATCTGCAACAAAGGCTGGAAGGACGCGGATCTGAGGCAACAAGAGCCCAGTTTTTGCAGATTTGGTGAAAATAGTGGCAGGACAGACATGCCGAGCTCCCACATTGTCCGTTTTTCTTTCAGTCACGACCGAGAAATGTCTCTGCACGGCAGCATCCGCATTGTCTTCATGTTATGCATCTCCTCAGCTGAATGCGAGTAGACTTGTTTGTGTGTGTGTATGCGCAGTATGTTCCTATGCTGTATGTGTGACTCAACAGTGGTATTGATTTTGCCGCGGGTTCTGCATCACTGTTCAACCTGAAGTCCCACCAGAGAAATTTAGCTTGGGGCAACTTTATTGATTTTCTAACCAACTATTGAAAAGAATTTTGGAATGCAAAGCTTGCTGTTACATCCAGTAAAGTGGAACCCAGGATGAAAGATATATGAAAATAGGGAATTTGTTGCATGCTGTTGCACTCTTGGTATTTCCTTTTGGTATTTCAAAATCAATAAATTATTTCAGTCATAGACATAGATAATTGGATTGATCCTATTTTAGCTATTTTGGCCAACTCTTCAATCTTTCAAAATCAAATATTCAGGTCATACATCTACCTCTGCTAACACACATTTTAATTTCTGAGGTAAAAGTAGTCTTTTCTCCTGGGGCTATATTCCCTGGCACTGGCAGAGACATTTTCTTCCATGTAGCTCTGTGTTGGATCAGTTAATTAAGTAACTTGGACAAAAAATAATAATATCATGTTGTTGGCTGTGATGGATTTTCTATATCAAGCACGTTTCAAGTCTGAAATAGAACCAAAGGCAGTCTGGAAGGAAAGAAAAATGGTTGGCAGTTGTGTAATGTGTATGTGGGTAGTATTTATTGGGCTCAAACAAGGAAACCCATAGGTATGGTCCTTTAAGCCACAATAAACCAGAATGCTCTGCTGAGTACAATGTGCCATAATGTGATATTAATGTAATTCACCAATAGTACATCTTCCAAAAGAAATTGATTGCTTTCCTTTGTCCTTTTTTATTTTCAGCATTATTCCCTTTATTGTTTCAGGTCAGCTAATGCTACTTAGAATGCATGACAATGAAAATGAGGTTTGATTGCTTTGTGTGAGGAAAAACAACAGCATATCTGATCATGGCCGCACAAGAGTCGTTCTGTGTTCTTAAGAGATGAGTCACCAGTGAAAAAATGCCAGTATGTGGACTGTTAACATGAATGATGAAGAATATGGTGATGGCCGATTGGTGATTTTAACAGACTGGACAATCTGATCAAGAAGGCTGTGCTGGGAATTACCCTGGACCTGTTAGAATTGTTGGTAGACAACATTTCACATTGCATGGTTAAACAGTGGAACACATTCAAGAACCGATTTATTCAGATCTGCTACATCAAGGAATGCTAGAAGTGGTCAAACCCACCAGCAGCCTGTTTCAGGACAGGGGCGCTAACTTCCCAAAAAAAAAAAAAAAAAAAAAAACGGTTCAAAAATGGTAAAAACAAAACAGCTTTCTCAAGAAACATGTAAGTCTGTTTTTGGGAAATTAACATTACATCATGCATCGGACTGCCAAGAAACTGAAGATTTCATACAAAGGTGTCCACCAGTGTCTTAAGAAAAAAGGGAAAAATGGATCTAACCAGGACAGGAAAAGAAGCAGGAGGCCCAGATGTACAACTGCTCAAGAAGATAAATTCGTCAGAGTCTTTAGTTTGAGAAACAGGTGACTTAGAGGTCCTCATTGGCCACTTACTTAAAGGACCATACCGGCCATTTTGCATGTTTGAGCCTAATATATTCAATTTGCATACACATAAATTACTGACAATCATTTCCCAAAGCATACTACTGGAACAGTGAAAAATAAAAATTTTCCCTACCTTCCAGACCACCATTAGTTTCAGTTCATTCTGGTACGCTATTAAAATCAACTTATTGATACTTGAGAAGTCCATCATCGCAAACAAGACTTATATTTGGGGTTTGTTTTCTAAGTTACATAATTTTAGCATTGAAGCGCAATAAAAAGTGTGGAGTGATCTGAAAATGCTTCCTAGTGGTGCATTAAAGTGCTGTAGTGAAGAACTGACAACAGGAAGCATTTTCATATCACTCTGTACTTCTTCTTGCGCCTAAACACTAAAATTACATAACTTCAAAAACAACCTGAATACAAGTAGAAGGAACATATCAAGTATCAACAAGTTGATTTTAATAGCATACCAGAATGAACTGAAACCAATGGCGATATGGAAGGTAGGAAAAACATTTTTAATTCACCGTTCCAGTAGTATGCTTTGGGAAATGATTGTCAGTAACCTTACGGGTATGAAAATTGAATATATTAGGCTCAAACATGCAAAATGGCTGGTATGGTCCTTGAACATTTATCAGTGCACAGTTGCTAAAGCAAAATGTGCTCATTTGAATGAACATGTACCGGTAACTTCCATCCATCCATCCATTGGATTTTCTCACTTCACTTCCTGTTAGCACCTAATTAGTCCTTCATGGATGAATTAATTTCTTGCAAACAACATAATACTATGAGATGCAACACAAATATGTCTAAAAATACAGGATGTGTTCTACCTGCATGAGAAAACTTCACAAATTAGATGGATCAATGCATCAACCATATCACTTGCAATGGTTGCAATGCATCAACCATATCACTTGAAAGTTGTTTGATTAAATTAATTCAATTAAGTGACATGATGACAGAGACGATTATTTACACTTCATTAAATGAAGATCATCTGTCATAAGAAATAGCCACTAATATATGTTTCTGTAGCAAATTTAAAAGAAAACAACCAAAGAAAACCAAACCAGCCAAAGAAACAACCAAAGGAGAAGGAAACAACCACAAAGAAAAATAGATTTGACATTGAAACTGCAGCATCTTTGCCCTCATGTGGTTAGCCTAAATTGTATTTTATAGGACAGTGGAGCAAACATGTTATCTATCTTGGTGTGTGGAGAATGCGACAATTAAGTGAACAGAAAAGATGCAGCTCAAGAGAAATGAATCCTTACACACCTGAAAGACCTCAAGCCATTTCTGTCAAGGCTGCAACCTCCTACCGCTCGACTGGATTAATAAAATAAGAAGGTATTCTGTACTTACATGCACCTGAAAGCATTTCATGTTTCAGAATACTAAGCAAATGCAGAAACTGCAGTATTCCACAGACTCGCTGGACCAAATTTGCTTTAGGATCTTCGCTTTATCTCACAGTGACAATAAACACAGTTTAAATTACATTCTGGCTCTTGGAAATACCTCGAGAATACTGAGCAGGCACAAGATCTCATATTCTTTTGCCTAGAGGGTTGCCATATGCTGAAAAAATGATGCCCCGACAGTTTGCAGGAGTGCCTGCTATCTGAAGTTGTTTTCTAAATCTCAGTGTGCGGCACTTTTTCCATTCAAGGCCTATCTTTTCTTTTTAGGGAAAACGAAAGGGGAGCTGCAATGCTCAGTGCATTTGAAATCAGTTTTGTAAAAAAAAAACAAAAAAAAAAAAAAAAANAAAAAAAAAAAAAAAACACCCGAATGATAAGAGCAGTGAGAAATGGGACACCCTAGGCGTTTTCTGCATCTCAGTATGATGCACTTTGCCTTCAGCTTACAAGAAACACGTCTCAGAAATCAGCCAAACAAGTAGGGATCATTGTCAGGATTAATCATTCCAAGGAAGACTCCTCTATGATAATCTCTGATGTTCTGACCCCTTTCGGTCGCTGCTGGGGTCTTGAGTACTCTCTGTTATCCTTTTAAATGCCCCCTTCTATATCATCCCTCATGCTAAAATGTGAAATCCAGTTAAGACGAGAAGGCAGATTTTTCGTGGGCCTTAACTCTTGGGGTCTCACTGAGTTTAACAACACTGCAGCAGCTTGTGTCATCAGTGGTCTTTGAAAGTGTCAGGTCCACCCACATGCAGATTGCAGCAATAAACTGGGATTGTCAGCGAATCAGGGAACTATGACAGTATTCTGCTCCTGCTGTGTACATCAGCGATAGCACCACAAAGTTGTGTCTCCAGGAAAGAGTGTGATATACAGCAATGTCAAGCTGTAGTGTAATATTATGGATTTACTATAAACTCACATCATCGGAAGATGGTAATGATATTTGGATTAGAGTGACAGTCAATGATTTATATCGGTACAAAGGAGTTTTTTAAAATAGCATTTTTAAGATTCTGTTTCATCATGACAAGATAAAGTAGATCTGAATATATCTGACACCCACTGCCTCCGAGCCGTTCACAGTTTATGTCACTTTTGAGGTTGCTCTTGAATAACAAAAAGCTTGGAAGTGAAAATTAAGCTGACACACGGCGCTTAAGCAGTAGGCACAACAGTATAATAAAAAGAGAAACTCGGTAAAATCCAACCTTGAAAAAAAAAAGAAAAAGCTCTTCTCACTCTTATTTGCAGTTTTCAGACAAGCTGCAGTTTGCAAGATGTGTTGTGATTATTGTTTTACATGCACTTCAGGGAGCAGGCCATTGTAAAGACAGATTCTTTTGAGACTGAACTGTCCAAAAGAAGGGCTTCAAACAGTGAAGATTCACTGTATGCAGTTTCTGCATCAGGTGATTTCACTGATTAATGAAATGTCCCTGATCAATCATACAGTATTAGGCTCAGTAGCAGGACCTCTATTTCCTAAAAATTAGTGTTATATACAGTGCTGCACATAAGTGGTACACAGGTATGCATGTGCGCCCCCAATGGGAAAATGCAGCTCTCCTGTGTATGTACATTTTTGTACCCAGTGGCCAAGAGAGATTGGCAGAGAAAGAGAGAGATATCTGTATAGTCTGGATCTTTATCTTTTTTCATCCTTGTCTCTCTCCTCCTGTGTCTTTCTGTCCGTCTTGCCTGGCTCTGATAATGAAATCAGTTGAATTCACATGAAAGCAAGAGCATTTAGCCATCGCAAGCACATTAGTCAGAAAAGAGAGACACCTGCTGCAGGTAGAGAACCGTGTCCCGCTTCTATCTCCTGCAGTGCACAAACAGCCTGTCCTCAGCCTATCCACTATGTTGTTAGGCATTAGGAAATTAAATAAGAAATGTACCAACATAGATACCAACGTTTATCCAATGATTATCCAATGATCAGTTTATCCAATGATATCTGGTACAGGCAGTCCCCGACGTACGAACATCCGACTTACGAACAACCCATACTTAGGAACCAACCACCACAAAGCCTATTAAATTAAAAATTTGAGTTACATACAATGATTTGTAATAATGAATGGTGCACTACGTTACGACGCACGCCAAAACATTGCGCATCGTCAGCGGTGCAGCGGCCGTCGCTATTTTAAGTCGGATCACGCTCGCTGTAAACACCGTGTTGTGTGTTGTTCGTGTTTTGCCTTTTTTTCTTTTTTGTAACCTTCGTAACCATGCCTCTAAAGCGTAAATCCAGTTTCTTATGCATAGACAGGTAAAATATATATGCTAGATACGCACCTTACGTAACTGTTCCGACTTACAAACAAATCCGACTTACGAACAGCCATGGGAATGGAACTCGTTCGTAACCCGGGGACTGCCTGTACTCATTTTAGTACCAGATTGAAATAATTACATGCTTTATATAAATGAATAATAATAAATGAATTTTAATACAGGATTTTTTTTTTTTTTTTTTTTTTGCATTTGCAGGTAGGGCAGTGCAGTGATTCAGTAGTTAGAACTGTTACCTTCACAGCAAACAGGTCCTGGGTTTGAATCCATGTGGAGTTTGCATCTTTTCCCTAATTTTGGTTGGGCTTCCTCCAGGTGGTCAGGTGTCCTCCCAGAGTCAGAACACATTCAGTGGTTTGTTGTGAATGTGAGTATGAATGAGTGTGTTTGTATGCATGTGTGTCAGTCCTGTGATGGACTGACAACCTATCCAGGGTGTAACCTGCCTGTCACCCAATGAATGCTGGGATACGCTCTAGCCCTCTGTGACCCTACACAGGATATAGAATGATGGATGGATGGGTGGTCTCACCTGCTCCCTGATTATGTTCATTGGCACTATTTTTATTAGAAAAAAGAAGTAATAACATTCTAACTGCTTTGAAAAATATCTAGCAAGGAAGTCGTTGTGAGATGCTGCACAGGATTTTGAGATCAGAGACCAGGGTTCACTTTTTATGGTCCGGAATCTACAGGAAACTAAACATTTAACTGCTATCACCATCTTTCCCTCACCTTAACGACAACTTAAGTGGTTTCAGTTGCTTACCCTTAACAACTTGAACAGACATTGGCAGAGACATTAAACATTTTGCAGATAGATTCAATATGAATATTCTGCCTATATGCTTTTATGTTGATACTGTATTTTGGGCTGCTTATTTATAGTAAACACATTTTGATAATAATTTTAAATGTATAAACATAAGGCAGACAGGGATGATAGAAAATTGTGTGTGATAACATTTTTGAGAGGTTACATCTTGGTAAACCAATATTTATTGATTGCCAATTAGTTTATCCAATGATAACACTCAAAGATCATCAATTAGGTAACAGTGATTGATAATAAATTATGACTGACTTAATCTCTATTAAGTCAGCCAAGTGGGTTAAAAAAAATTGATTTCAGTATCGTGCTGCCTGTTCTCAAAACAGAGACCTTTTTGTCATTGGAGATATTTTAGGAGTTTGTCTTTTCAGATTTAATCTTTCTCAAAGAGATTTGACAACTTTTATGTCACAGTTGAAAGTACGAACTGATCTACCAGAGATTTTAAAGGTAACTGAGGAGAACAATGTTTAGGGACACTGAACTCCATCAATCATACATTTCTAGTCAATTGTACTCCCCAAAACCCTCAAAATCATTAATCAGGGTGGCTGTCACATATTTTATTAAACCGTATCTATTTTACCTTAATCAGAAAATACAAATCTGAGCAGACACATTTTTTCGGCATTTTAAGTGACTCATAACTCATTTTACTTGCATTCTGAAAATGTTGAAGTGACAGATGGTGGACCTATGGGTGTGTAGTAAAATTGTCAGCATTTATTAAAGTCTGAAAGTGTCAAAAATGATTCATATACAGCAAAGGTGTAGGTTTGGTGTTATCTTTGGGAAGGCCATTTTTAGCTGTCTGCTTTTCCTCCAGTCTGCTCTCCTGATTGTGTTTCCTGCAGGTAAAACAATAATGTACTGATGTATGATGGAGGCAAAGTAAACCTCCATAATGAACTTCCACTATAACGGCGTTTTAACGATAGCTCGAACCTCCGTTTGGTAATTGCTAAACAGGACATGAACTGTATGAATGATATACGGTATATATTATGGTTTAAAGGTAAACCAGATGGTTTATGCTGGTGGAATGTACTTGTCAAAATAAAAAAGCTTCCATGCCATAAGTGAAAGTATGTTGTATATTTAAAGTATGTTAATTGTATATTACATTTTTTAGTGGTCCCTAACCATGGTGGACGGCATGCTTCCTCATCCAAAGCTGAAGACAGCAGTACGCTATGTATCCAGCTATAAAGACAGAATCTCTGTCTGTCTGTAGCACCATATTTCTAGAACCTGGCATTGTATGAAGTTGAAATTCAGCAGGTTTATTGCTCAGGACCCAAGGACGTGCAGTGTCATGTGTGAAGTTGTTTGGATGGGCGGTTCTTGAATTGAGCTGTGCTGGTAAAAAGTAGTCCGTGCGGCAGGATACGCTTCGGGCGCGGCAGCATATGCTCCAGTCAAGCACCACGGTCTCAACTCGACCTCCTACAGCAAAAAAAAGCTAGCTCACAAGGAATGTGCAGAAGCTGTTTGAGAAGTTGAAGTTGTTTTGATGGCACCGTGCAGGTAAAAACTAGTTATGTTTCACTATATTGGAAGCTCAACTTTGTGTTGTAGTGGAACTAACAATAGCTAACAACACTACCAGGACATAATGCTATTTTTAGCAAACCACGATAGCTAGCGTTGCTAACCTACGATAGCCATGCTGCTGGTCAACAAACACAACTACGCTAATGTCATTATCTACAATGACAGATAAATAGTTAGCTGTTGAACACTGAAGGGAAACAGAGTTGAAGGAGTTTATGTTTTTAGCTTTGTATGAAGGAAAAAGCAGCGCACACCATAAAGTCCGGCCCATTCCAAACAGGCACTGCAAACAAAGCTAGCTCACGAGGACGTACACAACAAAATTATGACAGACTGCGGCGCACACCATAAAGTCCAGCCCGTTCCGAACAAGCATGTTTTGTATGGGCACTGCACTAATTCTGAAATGGAAATGGTGAAAAAGTGTCAATGTTTGTGTGTATTCTGTCGGCAGAGATAAGATGAGGACACTCCAACAGTTATTACTGTTTGAAGGTTGTGGCATGTCACATTTAATGGTATTAAGTAGCGAATATTTGACAAACGTCCGACGTAAAAATAACTATCTGATAAAAATATTGGTTGGGACAATTCACCTTGACGTTGACAGGGACATTTCTCTAGTGTCCACACCTAAATCTATCAATTTTAACAGTTTGTGCCACAGAGAAAAAGGACAAAGTCGGTGATGAATGAAGTGGAAGGCATGAGAAGCTGCTAGCTGTTAGCGACGCTATGATGTGTTTGTGTTCCACAATAACACATGATAAAAAAATGTCAAATGATGAACAATTATGAAAAGCTGAGAAATGTTGAGGAAACCCAGGCTGAATCCGACGATTGGATAAACAGAATATTTAATGTAAACACATTTCAGTTTCATGTATATTGACTTTTTGTACCTACACACAGGCACACACACTCTGACACTCCTTTCCTTTGGTTTTTCTGATTGCTAACAGGAAAACCGGCATTGTTTGCAGTCTCTCTGCCAGTAGAGCTCTCATCTCCGTAACTCAGCACGCTGGATCCTTGAGAACACAGCCAGAGGGTTATTGAACCTGCGAGGCGTTCTCCTGTTCAGAAGATCTATGATATAAATAGTCTTTAAAAACTGCTCGGGACTGCCTCGCTTGGCGTGTGATAGATCGCTTGAATCAGTCTCATAAGAATGATTGCACCAGCTCTCAAGTCTATGAGTCTATAAATTATAGAGCTGTGCAAACTGATCTCGATATATCCTCCCCTCCGAGTACATCTCTCATCCTTCAGCCTCACCAAGGAATATGTGATAGATGTGTTGTTAATTTGTTTTGTTGTTGAGACATATCTGCCTTCATTTGCATAAGAGTGCTGACTCTTGAGATGGCTTATTTGTCCCTAGAAAAGAAGAGAAACGTGACATGATATGAGCTATCATTTTCCAAGCCGTGCAAATTACCTGCACTCTTAAAGGGGCATATATTAGCTGTGGTCCCTGGTTTTATTGTGTAATACAGTAGGACATATGAGGTTTATGCCTTTAGAAATGCAAACCTGAAATGCCCTGAAAGCCTCATCTTTGATTGGTCCTTTACTTCTATAACATGTTTACATCAACATGTAACACCCTTGGTTAAACACACATAACGTACAAGGCTAGTTAGTGTTTGGCCAGTATTTACTGTGTCGCAGATGACCAATCAGAAGAGAGCAGACTTTTCAGGAAGGGATACTAAAGAGACATTACCTAAAATGGCCTGCTTTCACTCAGTGTGCACAGCAGTGCTGCAACAAGGGAGAGTAAATCAGTGAAAATAAGAAAAAAAAAAAAAGAACACGGAAACCTGTATTTTATGTCCCCAGCATTTGTCCTCAGAATTACATCTTTTACGGCCACCGTGAATTACATCTTTTACGGCATGGTTGAGCTAATCAAAGTGGGAGAAACATGGACGCCTCCATGAAAACTTAAGCTGCATTTAACAATTTTGTCAGTGCCTATATGCTAATTGATTAAAAGAAAATGCTTCTAAATGTCCATTTATAAATAGAGAAATGATGTCAATACTGAACTTGGGGTAGAGGAACCTCACCTGACTTTCTGAATAGGAATTCCAAGTTGAGGGCATTTTCTTTGGCTTTTCTCAGTCAGAGGTCAGAGTTCAGTATTCCGCTCAAGTCAATCGCAGCATAAGTCCTATGGAGTCCTGATTATTTCATAATAATTTATCCCTTTATCAAAAGCAGTATTCTGTTTTGAGAAAAATAATTTATCACGCAATAATTAAATTAAAACACTCACAAAAATCACAGTAAATCAAAGTGTCTGAGGGTGAAATTTGCAAAGTTCTGCCCAAAAGTTTTTATTCTAAAGGCCACATTTTCTAAAAAAAACACAGGGAGAATAATGGTTCCAAAACAAAAACAAAAGATTCACAGCCACAAAGACTGATGAATTCATTTGCACTCTGAGTTTGTCTTGTGTTATTTCATCCAGCTGTGAGATGCTGCGATGTCACGAACTGCAAACAAGAAACGTTTGCAGGAGAAGATGCCATTTAAATGCCATTTACACAGCAACTTCATTAAAAAAATGAAATTTAGCCATATGTACAACAGATCAAGACAAATCCAGTTTATTTGTATAGAAAATAACACATGCGGCATCTCAGAAGGCTTCACAAGTCCAATTCCTGAGTCGGTCCAAGAAAACAAACAAGAAACCTTAGAAGAGACAATGAGACCCCCCCCCCCCCNCCCCCCCCCCCCTCATGTGCACAGGTGCGTAACAGGAGCTGCAGGTGGGGAATTACAAACAGAGAGCAAACAAATTTGTAACAGTGGAGAAAAACACTGTGCACAACGCAACAACAGAGCAATAACCCAGCAACACGAGCTTCAAAACCCACCAACAACAGCAGCAGTAGATCTATAATGTAGCAGATATATAATACAGAATGAAGTAAACACTGATCGATCCGCATTTCATAGATTTTACAACAGGCTGAGTGAGATTTATAGGCAGGACGGTCTGACGGAGTCGGTTGTGTGAATGTTTTGAGATTAGCCAGAGCTGGAATGAGCCCACTGTGCAGGAAAATAAATGCTGTGAATATATCATGAATTGTCAGCGGAGCAAATTGAATCCTGAGGTGTAGTATGATTAAAATTTTTCACAGTAAAATGGAGAGAAAGCCATCAACAAGCCATAAATTATAAAAATCTCTTTTAGGTTGGTAATAATCTAAAGATTAAAGAAGTGATTTAAAGATTTTAGAGTGATTGAGGTTTTAGCACTTGAAACCACTTTTTTAAAGCGGACATATTATACAGAATTCCATGTTGTTTTCATTTAGGGTCTATTTCAAAATCTTTTCAATATTTCTAAATCAGTTAAAACAGTATTAAGAGTATTAGTGCAATGCCCATTCAAAACATGCCTATTTGGAACAGGCTGGACTTCATGCCTGCCATAATTTAGTTCTGCACGTCCTCGTGAGCTAGCTTTGTTTGCTGTACGGGGTTGGGTTGANCCTGCCATAATTTAGTTCTGCACGTCCTCGTGAGCTAGCTTTGTTTGCTGTACGGGGTTGGGTTGAGACTGTGGCACTGGACCAGAGTGTATCCTGCTGCGTGGACTACTTTTTACCAGCGCAGCTCAATTCAAGAACCGCTCACCTAAACAACTTCACATGTGACACTGCATGTCCTTGGGTCCTGAGCATTATACCGAATTTCAACTTCATACAGTACCGGGTTCTAGAGATATTGGACAGACAGATGGACAGACAGAGATTTCTGGCTTTATAGACATACAAGAGTATATTACCCACTCTTTTTTATTTAGAGGCTGCACGGACCGTCTCCTCTTTCTTTTTGTTGCAGCAGCAGTATACACAGCAGCTCCTCCTCATGAAAATTACAATGCCATTTGTAAACAGCAGACTTCTTCTATGGTTCTCTGCACTGTAGGCGTGAGTTTTTCACATGCTAATACTGATTTGTTGGGGGGAAAAAACGCACATGTCTGCTCATCACAATTCCGCACCAGATCTTTACGAACATCCGTGCGGAAATAATTCAGCCTTAAGCTACATCACTGCACTAGAATAAAAGAAAAATGACGCTTTTTTCCCCTTTGTCTTTTTCTTCTACCTTTGTTTGTCGTGATGCTGTTTGTTTGAATCAAAGGTCAAAGTAATCAGGTGTTATCATGTAGAAACTTGTACACTGTATTTTGTATGGTTCATGTTGAATGTCATTATGCAGTGAAATAATGGCTGATTATGTCCGTGAGGGTTTGGCCTTGAGCAGAGACGGTTGTTAGAGCACCGTTCTTCTCATCATTGTGAGAGAAAATGTGTATTATTGTGAGCACAACAGCACGGCAGCCTTGTTGCTGTTTGCAGCTCCCTGATCACACAGAACAAAAGTTCAGTGTTTTCATTCCAATCAGCATTGCTCGTCTAATGAACAAAGGCTTTGTGCAGATTTACAACGACTTTGACCCCCTTCCTCTCTGAGTGTGAGTCCCAAATGTATTGCAAATGCACAGAAATCACTCACACCGCTTTGTCTTTGCATAAGCATATATTCATTTTCTTAAGAATGTCTTTAAGGAAACCGATTCATTATCTATATCCCAATGCAGTTATCATGGCAAGATTAGAATGTAGCCATCTTGCTTTTATTTTCATCTCGCTTCAGAGGAATCTTGCTCACTGGGGAAGTATAGCTGTCTTTTAGGTTTCTTTAGTTTTGTTAAAATTAAACCTTTGGGAATATTTATCTCTAAATTGTAATTTTTTTTCTCCTTGGCTTACCCATCATATGTCAGTGCAAACAAAACAGACGAATATTATAGAGTCTTATTTTGGAAATGGTATTAGATATGCTTTTAATCCTTCTGAATCTGACTTTCATTTGCTGCACCGCAAAAAAACAAAAAAATTAGATAAGATGACAAATTTTGTCTGAAAATCTTGACAGTTCTGCTAATATTCTACTTGTTTGTAGAAAATTCTTCATTCAAAATCTAATCTAAAAAAATCTGTGAGGAAACAAATTCTAGAAATAAATCTAGAATGTATTTGTAATTTTGGAGTCTACAGTCATTTTTTACACATGGTTTGCTGATATTTTGGAGACTTTCTTTTGTTTTCTAAAATCTCCCAGAATCAAGTAGAAAATTGACAACTTTCTATAATTTATTTTAACTTTTAGTTAAATTCTTTTAGATTAATTGTTTTTCTAGAATGAAGATTTTTTTTTTTTTTAGAAAGATTGATTTGTTTAAGATTTTGTTGAAAGAAATGATGAAAAAACATAATTATTTAATACATTAAATAAAGTAAAAAATAAAGAAATTTAGAAAATACAAAGAATATATATATAAACAACAAATTGGCAATTCCATGAAAAAAGATACTAGATTTTATTTCACTTCATTCTAAAAATGTAAAAATCGAGAATAAATTTTCGAAGCTGTAAAAGCAAAATTTTGGACTCCAGAAGATTAATTTGTAAAGTGTGCTTTTATTTTAGTGAGAATTTTGCTGATTCACACCAACAAAACAAAAGGACATCTGGAGGGTTGAGTATCTGAGCAAATATTAAGCAACATTAGGATTCTCTCCAGTATGTGTGTGTGTGTGTATGTATATGTATATGTGTGTGTGTATATATAAATATATATATATGTGTGTGTGTGTGTGTGTGTGTGTGTGTAAGAGTTAGTGGTTTGGTTTTAGTCAGTTAAGGAAGCATCTGTTTCGCCAGCGGCTCCCTGACTCATGTCTCTGCCAAGTTTTTAAGTTTAAAGCACAGAGGATGTTTTGACTAAATTATCCAAACACAATGTTCTTCTCAGCCAAGTGTGCTTAAGAACAGCCAGAAGAGCATGTATAGACGATTTATTCATCCTCTGATGCTGAGGAGAACGTCTCCCTAATGACTGTGCGGTGAATATGCTCCTTCAGGGACAGAATGTAACAAGAGAAGGTCTGGATGGTGGGCAATTGGCTGATTTAAATTTTAGAATTCGGCTTTCTTAGCTTAAAAAAAAAAAAAAATCTTCCTCCACTTCTCCTTGAACCAAAGTTGCACATGTGATTTTTGTGGCTTCATAGGAGGAGAGAAGAAAGAAGCATTCTGAACATCTGAGTCCATGCTGCAGGTAACACCGGACACTTGGATTTCAAGTGACTCCTGGCAGTAAAAGACATTTATAAAGGTTTAAGACTGAAACGCTGCTGAAGCCTTGAAGGGATTTCTATTTTAGTCTGTCACTGTTTTTTCTTGGCTTTGTGTAGAAAACAGTGACAGACTCAGTGTGTTCAGTATAGCCATCATATTAAAAAACTAAATATAAATAAAGGGGAAAAAGTAGAAAAAGTGGATGTGTTTGTCTAGATGAATGCCAAATACCTTTAAGATACATTACCAGCTCCAAACCAAATTCTCTCCAAAGTAATCAAATGATGATGAATCACTTTTTATGACGATGAAAAATCTCCCTAAATGTTATGTTGACTGTAAAAACGTTTTTAGATGTAATTTTCCTGCGTTATTGTTTTATTTATCATTACTGAAGTGATGAATCTAGCTGCCAGTCAAACACATGGGGACACACTCTGCAAATGTCTGATTGAACATAAAGCAACTTACTCCGTTTTGGGTCCTAGCAATACCTTGGCTTGTTTTGCGTCTGGGCACTTACTAATTTTAGCATTATTGGTCAAATTGTTTGTCAGTCCTGTGAAATCCAGTGAAACACTGTTGTTTTGGGTGGTTTCGTGAACGGTTGACAAAATTAACTCAGGATTGCTCCCACTTTTATTCCATGTTATTCTTATTTGATTATACACTCTTAGAAAGGATGTGTTAAAACTGACACAACCTGAGTCAAATTGTTACACATCAATGAGTGTGTGTTTCAGAACAAAGCACAATGTGTTAATTTTGACATAACCACTGTGTTAATGATAATAACACAAGAAGTGTGTCAGGAAGATTAACACAAAGATTTGTCATGCTGACGTGCTGTCATTGAATGTACACACTGTATTAAAAACCACCTTAAACCTAACACAAAATTAACTCAAGCTAATAAAATATATTTTTTAAAACTTTTATTTAATTTCATGTTTTAACACAAATGAATATATGGCGAAACTAGACATCATGTGATGCATATTGCACAGCCAAATTATTTGAACTCTGAACTAGTGATGCACACAACGTTAACAACCAATTTTAAACATGTCAGCCTATAGACATTATGGAAACAATTAATGGGGGAAAAAGAAAAAAAGGAGAAAAAAGGGAAAAAGAAAAAAAAGGGGAAAAACAAGAATTAAAAAAAAAAAAATTTACTCCAGTATGTTGTAATGATCGTATGTTGCCTAATTTATGGAGACAGTTTTATGAAGAATATCTTTAGCCTTATTCATCCAATCCAACAGTAACACTATACCTCCAACTCAGTAATTTACGATTGTTATAGTTCTCGACTGAAAACAACGGTAGCATTAATTGGTGAAATCATTACACCAAAGTACCTAACTCGGATAAAACCAGATCACTATGCCAAGTTGTCCTTAAACTTTGAAAACTTTGTGTCACAGTCAAAAGGTCTAAAATACTTTTTTGTTTTTTCATATCAGCTAGCATACTGCTAGTTAGCAATGTTGTTCACATCGTCTCAGACCAGCGGACCGGATGATCACAGGGATTTGCAGGAACGGTTCATCAAAGCTGCGTGACAGCTTTTCAGTCGAATCAAATAGCTGACACACTGATACCTCAAATGTGGTAAGCTGACCAGGATGCACATATTGTGTTGAGTTCCATGAACAAATATACATGTATTAATTTTTAAAATTACACAAAGCTAGGTGTAAAACAGCTTTATTCTTCCAACACAATTTGATTCAATAGTA
Organism: Lucifuga dentata; assembly: GCA_014773175.1. Taxonomy (NCBI): domain Eukaryota; kingdom Metazoa; phylum Chordata; class Actinopteri; order Ophidiiformes; family Bythitidae; genus Lucifuga; species Lucifuga dentata. The sequence continues at coordinate 72,595 of VXCM01002076.1, forward strand.
CACATAATTTGTGTAAATTTTCAACACAGAATTTTTTGGAGTGTAGCACATGGTGGGCTTGACTTAATCTTAATCTTTGCTCTTCACAAAGAGACCCATTTTGTACCCTAATGGCTTGATTTGGTCCATAAACCGTATAACAGTCATCCTCAAAATCCGGACTCCGGTCTGGATCTGGACTGGACCACAACCGTCTCCAGACTCAGAGAAAATTATACTTTTCATATGTATTATTTGTATTATCTGCAGGACATCGCTGCGACACAGCGAGTCAAAATTCTCCGCTTTCTCCACTGCAAAGTGAAACTGAGCGCAGCTAGTTTCAAAACCTTAAATTGTCAGTAAAAAATTAGGATCCCAATCAGACTTGACTGACTTTAATAAACGGACCTTTGTCTTATTGAAAATTTTCTTTGTGGACTTTAACAATTGTATTTGAGTACCCCTGCCGTACACTAACCACAACACATGATCACGGCTAGGGTGCTAGTGACTATAGCTGCCGTAAAGCAAGAAACTTCTGCTTCCACACTGTAAATCCTGTTGTAAATTTCTAAATACTATATATATATCTTAAATAATGTTGAAAAAAGACTTGAGTTTAAGATTTCAAATGAGATGTAGCATACATGTACTGAATTCTGCTGTCAACATTACAATAGGGAAAATGTTTACTGTTCAGTTTTACACGTAAAAGTGAGGTTTGCATGTGGTTTCCGATCCTTCAGTGGTTCATCTATCACATCAGCAACTGCAGAAATCCCAGATCAGAAATTGCCTTTGAAAGTTTGAAAGTTTTTGAGGAGGAGGAAGAACCCTGGAGACGACAGAACAAACTTACTCTTGTCATCTTCTGTTTCATTTACTAAGTGGTTGTTTCCAACGGAAGAACAAATTGTCCTGTTTCACCTTCAGAACAGCAGCAGTGTGACAGCCCCTTCAGCATACTGCCAGTTCTCATTCTGACATTGAAACTTTTCCAATATCCAGTAAGTAATTTCCATGGTCAATTTGGCTAATACAGATAAAGAGACGCAGGGTGCAGATGCAGATGTCTAAATACACTAGACATATCTGTCTCATTTAATCTCATTCTTAATTTAATCTTTCCAAGCGTCTGCAATCAGTGAAAGTAATGAAGACAAATTACTTCAGCTCAAATGGAGACAAGTTTATGTTTTCTAAATCGTGATATTCCTGTTGTATTGTGCCACCCTTGGTGCAGTTGCTGCAACCAACCAGCAGGAGTCACTAGTGCAGTGACAAACACAAGAAACCTGGCTGGTGTTCCACCTGTGCGCAAGGTCAGATGTATATTAATTGAAAAAACACAGTCTAGGTGGAGAACAAAATTGAGATTTTTGCTCCTACACCAAATGAATGCCTCCTGGACACCTCCCTGGGCGGGGGTATCCCAGGCATGTCCAAATAGGAGGAGACCACAGGGCAGACCCAGAATCTGATGGAGGGATTATATATCTGATCTGGCCTGGGGACGTCTTTGGATCCCCCAGGAAGAGCTGGAGGACATTGCTTAGTGGTGGAAAATGGATGGATGATGGATGGATGGATGCTGAGAGCATTATGGGCAAATTTTTGTCTCGCTGTTTGCTAAATCCAACTGGTTTTGAAAGCCTCAGGACAGACAGGCTTAGCTAAAATCCTACAGCTCCTACAGCCTGTTCTTTCTCCAACACATAGACATACGGTACTTTCACAAACATTTTACACGTACAGTCAGTAACTAGAAGGGATTTTGTTATCATTCAACTGGCAAAGAAACAAGGTGTTGATTGGTGCTTCACCTTAAGAAAAAAATGTGAAGACTTAACAAATTAACGCCTGGGTTGATAGATGATGGTTCCTTTCACCAAGTCTCAGTGGTAGAGTGAAGATTTATATTCATTACTTTTGTTTTATAGCTTAATTATGTGTGTATTGAGTCATGGGGTCATTTCAATCAGAAACACACAAAAGGTTGAATACTAACAGGTTTTGCTTTTCAGGTAAATTTAACTGCAATTTCTCACACTCAAAGAATGTCTTAAAGCTTGCATGTGGGTGTATTGTTCTTTCATTTGGTTGCACGGAAATGCTGCAAACTACTGCAGTTTATGACATAATGAACTTATTACGCCTGACATAACAGCTGACATGTTGGAAAATGGGTGGCAGTAAAGTGACAGGTATGCGGGTTATAGTTGTTGGGCTCAAACATGCAAAATCAACAGTATTGTCCTTTAAATTTCGTAAGTATCACCTGATAACTAGCATCATTCATGTAACTCTAACAACGCTATGGACTCTCACTTGGCCGCCGTGTGACTGTAATGCGACTCCCATGTGACAGGAGTCACATGGTCCAAGGTGTGCATGATTCAGGGAGGATTTTTTTTTATTTATTTTTTTTTTAGTTTTACTACCTAACCATGACACAGAACTGAAGAATCCATCTAAATGAATGTCAAACAGCAAGTCCAAGAGGACCTTCAGAGAACCTTGAAAGACACAGAATCACCTGATGAAAATAAGACTTTCAGTGCTTTGAGTCACCTGGAGGTGGAATAAATTCATGCATCTTCCAGCCACTGACTGGTTCTTTACTGTACATAATAGACTAGACTGTGAAATGAATGTACTGTATTCCTCATTGCCTTTGCTGCGGCCTGAGGCTGACAAAGAACTCAAGGGAGTGACGAGTTATTGCTGAAGTGTGTTTTGTGTGTGTATGTGTGTGTAGTGTTGTACAGATAGATGTGCCTGAGGAAGGAGTGAAAGCCAACACGGGAGAGGGGAGGGAACACGGTCTCAAAACATTAATGAACGGTTGTGTTCGTCCATTTCACCGTGGTGACAGCGCTGCAAAAATAGAAGCAGCACATCATACACACACACACACACACAATAGCTCTTTACAAAGACCACAGGTGGGAAGTACAGGTGCTTCAGTAAGTAGAATTTTGAGGTACTGGTACTTGAGTATTTCCATGTAAGAGATTACAGTGTCCTTTTTTTTTAAATTTTTTTTTTTTTTAACTCCATTATAGTTTTTTTGTTTTTTTTACTCTATTAGTTATGAGTGTAGGTACTAGTTACTCTGCAGATGAAGATTTTACCGTCAGTGTAAGGCTGTGAAATGTCCATGTTGTTGAGCAAAGAAAGCCTCTGACCCCTGTTGGTTACCAGAGGAAGTCAACAAGCCTTAAAGTCTTATTTTCTTTAGACAATTAAAAAAAATATTTTGCATCTTTTCAATACAAATTAATAGATTTCACAATCAGATCTGGTTTTCTTGGTACTGCTACAGATTTGTGCAGGTACAGTCAGACGCTGTTACTCGAGAGTTCCTGGAATAAGAGAAACTACAATGGGAAGATGAAGAATCGCAGCAAATTGGCAGGATTTTTTCTTGTTTCCTGAAAAACAAGACCAGGTGATAGATCAGTCAGAGAATTGTGTGCCAGAAACTGAAACCTTTTGGGCTTAAAGGACAATACCGGCGATTTTGCATGTTTGAGCCCAGTATATGCAACTTGCATGCACGTAATACTACTGACAACCATTTCCGAAAACTATTTGAGTGGTAAATTTTAGACATTTTTTCCCATTACCTTCCAGACCGCCACTGGTTTCAGTTCATTCCAGCACACGATAAAAATCAACATGTAGAGACTTGAAATTGGCTTGAGATACGTAATCCACCCATGTCATAATGAATATTACAGCTTCTGGGTGCGGCTGGTCGAGCTTTAGCTTTAGCTTTATTCTGCTCCATAATCATCTCTGCGTTTACGCTGAAGACAGAACTCACTCGCGTCTATTCCAGATCAGAATTGCAACTCTTCTGTGTGCTCAAACAAATGAATTCCTGAGAAAGCGAGACAGTTCACGGTGCAACAGGATTTACTGCTGGAGTAATAATCTTCAGCAACAAAGCCTGAAAGGTGATGCAATTTCCTGCCTCTTTGCTTCTCTTATAATCTGTCTTAATGGGATGTGAAGGTTTTCTGGATGTGCTTTACTCTGGGTGAACAGACCGCATCCTGCAGCGTGGTCTAACTGGATATGACAGGCTGCTCAGCAAATTATTTACTTGGAAGGAGATTCTTCTGGTCGTTGAAAGGTGATGTAAGTTTAGCTGAGGATTGTTTTGGACTCCAGAATGTTTTGGGTTTGACAGGGATACAATACTAAGTGTTCATTGGTATTCAGCTGCTTCTCTGCTTGTCTTCCTCCACTATAGAATGCATAGGCTTTGTGACAAAATTGATGAAGCGTGCGTTTTCATCACAGCGGCGGGGTAGAGCTCCGACAGCGAATATGGAAACTTTAAGCAGGAGTAAAACAAAAAAAAGGGTGTGTGAGGACAAAGCTACCGATGTACACACACACATGAGTTGTGCAACGTGTGTCCTAAACATTGTTTGTGGTGTAGCTGTGTATGTGTGTGAGCTTGTGTTTGTGTATCTATAAGCAAGTCGGCATTTATGCGCTGTAAGTGCAACTGGTTAAAGGACCGTACTGGTGATTATGCATGTTTAATCCCACTACCCGCATACATGTAAACCATATTTTAGTTTTTCTATTTTGCCAAATCCTTCAATCTTTCAAAATTAAATCTTCAGACGATATACCCATCTTAAAATTCAGTGTTTCGCCCACTAACATGTATGTCCATCTTCTCCTGGGACTATATTCCTTGGTGCAGACATACATTTTCTTCTGTGCAGCTCCACATTGGATCAGTTAAATAAAGTTACTTTGGTACAAAAAATAATAATAATAATAGATAGATATCATGGATTATTTATCTCAAGCACATTTCAGATCTCTACAGCTTGATTTTAATCAGGCTGGAATAAATTAAAACCAGTGGCAGTCTGGAAGGTAGGGAAAACAATTCTAATATTTACCACCCCAGTAATATGTTTTGTAAAATGATTGTCAGTAACGTAATGTGTATGTGGGTTGAAAAATTGGGCTATTGGGCTCAAACTGCGAAACCACCGGTATGGTCCTTTAATGACTTGTTCTTTTAGATTACAGCAAAACACTTGCAAATCAGCTCCTAATCATCCCATAAAAAGGTCACAATGGCACCTCATGTAGTTGATGAATATGTATAGATTAATTAATAGTTTCTGAATCTGATTAGGGAAGCTGTCATTTAGTTTTCTGAAGTCTAAGAATAATGAAAACTGCCTGGGGCATTATGTATGGATATAATCATTTCTTCAAGTTATTTTTTTTTGTTTTTGTTTTTTGTTTTTTTTTTTTTTTNTTTTTTTTTTTTTTGTTTGTTTTTTGGACGAAGAATTGGATGCAAAGTGTGTGTTGTCAAGCTCATATTAAAGTAGGCCCTCTCCTTTGCCGTAAAGCCGCTGCACATTTGACTCTGACACAGAGGCACAGTGGGGTTTTACTTTGACGCAGGAATGAAAAGACAGTATAATGATTAAATAGCTAATGGCTGAGCTGTAACATGCTGTGCCCTGCCGCCTGAAAACTGTAATTAAACCATGCGAAGAAGGGCAAAGAGTTGTGATGATTCATGGATAGTTTATTCAGAGCTCTAATACCTTCTTCATCTTGTCATGTTTGCTTATGACCTTAAAGGACCACACCAGGGGTTTTGCATGCTTGAGCTCAATAAACACAACCCACATACATTACTGCCAACTATTTTCCAAATAAATATTCCTGGAGCCATGCATTTTTTAATTGTTTTTCCTACCTTCCAGACTGCTGTTGGTTTCATTTCATTCCAGTATTCTATAAAAAGCAACTTGTAGAGATTTGAAACTTGCTGAGATAAATAATCCGTCACAGCAACCAACATGCTATTTTTGTTGAAGTTACTTAATTTAACTGATTCAACACGGCGCTACATAAAGAAAATATGTCTCCGCCAGGGAATATAGTGCCAGGAGAAAACTGCTTTTCCCAGAGAAATTAAAATGATGGTGCCTTTTACATATGAACATGCGTGTTAGCAGGCAAAACATTTAACATTTACAGTGGGTGTATCACCTGAACATTTGATTTTGAAAGATTAGCAGATTTGGCAATAAAATTTCACCTAAAATACAGTCTTATAGTTTGGAAAATGGTTGGTAGTAATATAACATTTGTGCAGATTTACCATAAATTCTTTATTAAAAGCCAGCATTCAAATAATAGCCGGTGTCTAATAATAGCCGGGGCAGAGTCAGCAGGAGGAAATAAAAGCATATAAAGGCGGGTTTGGTGTTTGTCTTTTACTGGCCCAGGAAACTATGAGTGTAATCTGCTGCTGCCACCAGATGACAGCAGCCATGTTTGGATACCAAACCACTTAAAAACTTCTCCAGCCATCATCCCTCCGGCCAGAAGGCATGACCGGGCTCAACGTGAAACAAAGCCATAAACGTGGAGCCACGCAAGTGACAGTGGATCGTCATGCGCTCCTCGCCGGGGATGAGGAGCACTTGACGCTCCGCTGTCATCACAAACTGGGAAAAATGGATGAAAATTAACCTTTCTACTGCCTGGAGGCGTGTTCACACTGACATCTTCTCCCTTGTGGTGTGTTTTTTAATGCAGTTATGGGTTTGTCCATCGGCAAAATTAGAAATAAAGGCCTGTCTCTTATAAAAGCCTGTCTCCAGTATTGTCTGGGTTCTCTCCGCAGTTGAGTTAAATAAATGCCTTGGCCACTAATAGAGCATTTATGGTATTTATTGGGCTCAAACATGCAAAGTCATATTAGGGCCATCATACTATACACACTTTCAGGATCTAAAGTTCAGAACTAAATTAGGAACAGCAGTACTAGAACTATGCGGCGTAGGAACTATATCCTTCAATAAGTTCTTTGCTTGCATTTCCGGTGCACTTTATTATAGAAATTAGAGCAATGACGTTCAAAGTGCAGTGGTTATGTCATTCCCACATGCATCAAAACTTCACCATTGCATTAACAACAAAACCAATGGAGGAAATCAAGGAGACTGTTTTCTTTGCTTCAGTTTTGTCCTCATCGATCCACGCTTTGATGAGGTTTCCATCTTCTCCAAAAAGTCTTGAGACCTTACTGTTGCTATTTTGCTGCGTCTGAGCAAGCAGCGACAGTCAGCGTCTCTTCAGCTTCACCCAGCAGATTAACTCAACCATCAGAGAAAAGTCAAAGCTGAAAACTGGCTCCTGGGTCCGTGGTGCAAAATGACAATACTCATCTATGTACTCAGTCACAGTTAATCTGCAAAAAATAAAAAGAATAAACCTCACACTGTGTGACTTGAACCCCACTTATAGTTGCCAAGGTTTTGATTTATTTATTTACAGTTTTCCAAGCTAGCTAAGCATACAATAAAAAGGAAAGGGGAGGGACGGAAAGAAGCTACTTGATAACATATAGCAAAAAAATGGGCATTTGACAGGCCATTCCAATGAACGAATGATGGATATTGGACAGAAAATAAAAATGCCTCATTCAGCTCAGATAACACCTCAATCTGTCTTCTGAAGGAGCGAGAAGAATGGAGCGATACTTCCATTAAGGAGCACAGCCGATTCCTTTCAGTATCTTGGAGAATTAGTTTGCCTTTGTCTCCCCTTTCTGAATGTCAATTCTATCTGTTGTCACTGCTGCCAGCAGTCAATATGAAAACCAGGCAGAGATGGATCGGTCGCCAATAATCGTGTTCCTTTCGAATTTCCTGATTACCGAGCCTGCAAAATTGAATATAGAGTGGAAAGAGGCGCAAATATGTGGCAGAGGCAGAAAGCAGACATGGTTTGGAACTGTAAGAATTGTTATTTTGTGTGCTGCATGAATGAAAGAAATGAAGAGCTAAATAGGTTTTACGTCGCTTCATTCACACCACAATATTGTTCTGTGAATGTCTGTCAGTGGAGCCTCTCATGCTGTGCATATTAACAATGATTACTGCCAATATAACCTGTGTTAAATACAAACTTTTTCCCTTGAATTGTGTGCTTTGTCAAGGTGACACCTTGTCACCTTGACACCTTGTCTCAAGCATAATAAGCAGCCTGCATGGCTCTGTCATCTCAGATAGGAAATGTAAATATGCATGATTTGATGAGAATTACTTATGCGTTGGTGGTGTTGTTGCAGAGCTTTTCTGGGGTTCGTTCACCTCTGTTGCTGTGTAGATGCTCAACACAGCATGCAGGCATCTGCAGCCTCCAGTAAAAGCTGTTGCACTGTTCACTGCTCATGCATTTCCTTCTGCTGGCCAGCAGAAGTCAGCATTGTCTTACATAAAACACCAAATCATCTCCTTTCTGCCTTCCTGACAACTCATTTTCTAACTGTTTGTTGTGTCTTGACAAAGCGCTGTTTCAATATTTATGGATGTTTTGAGGCCACATGAATGTAAGCTGGGCAGGCCCTTTTAAAGCCTATAAATACCCCAAATGTTCACATCAGACACTCTATGCAGCAATGTGATTCTTCTTATAATCAATCTGTATGATTCCATAGCTTTCCATTGGCGCTCAGCCAATGGTTTATGAAAGCTTATTTGTTCCAACTCTATAAGGAAGAGAAGAGAATCAAATCCAGGATGAGAAAATGTCACACTGCACAGTGAAAGATAATAGAAAACCTCATGGTTCACCAGAGACATGAAATCACCCCATGCACTTTGGTCTCATTGCTGTTTGCAGTCGCCTCCACCCCGGCCTGGGGTCCAACACACACACACACACACACACACACACACACACACTTACAGGCTGTTGTTTTTGCTGGTGTAAGCTCAAACTGTCAGCGTGGAGGATTTACCATCAGCGGGCCGGGCTAACGACAGGTCACACAGAGACCCTCCTCCTGGGTCCATCATTGCTCCCACCAGCAACTGCCAAAAAATCGATATCGGATGTTGTGACACAGCAAGATGGAAGACCTTCCCTAATGTTATCCCTCTGCTTTTACACAATATAGGACACAGCGAGTGATCAGTCCTTCCGTATCAGAGGGAATGTTTGGTTTGTTTTTCCTTGCGAGCAATTAAAGTGCAGAACTCTCTGTTAAGATGTTCGCATCACCCTGTAGATCACATCTGAAAGACAAGACAAAAGATGAACCGTCTTCATATCTGACGACGCTGTTGCATGTGTAGCGGTGTCACTGCGTTGTGTTTGAAAGATTCACGTTGCTGAGTTTTTTTTTCCTCCAACT
>VXCM01002077.1:0-81852 GCA_014773175.1 Lucifuga dentata
TAACATGTATGAAAACTGAATATATTAGACTCAAACATGCAAAATGGGTGGTATGGTCCTTTAAAGAAGGTTGAGAGATCGTTACCAGGTGAGTAGACGTAGGAAGTGAAGGTCGTGTCCCGGCTGTTAATTCTCCTGAATTCTTTTCCGTCTTTGGAAAACTCAGCTTCAAACGTCTTGATGCATCTAAGAACACAAAGCGGTAAACAGGAAGTAGACGACGAAACAAACACGCCTTACGTAATTATTAATGCTAAAACAAATCAGAAGTCGATCAACAGAAAACAATCGATTTAATAATCAATTAAAGGAAAATGCCAAACGTTTACTGGGAGGATTTGGTGCTTTAATCTGTTTCTACTTTAACCACAAACCAACCTTAAATAAACTAAATGCACCTACTTGGAGCCGATGCAGTGATCTGACCAGACGAGCAGGACTTGACCTTTTGTGATCCCGATGAAACGTAATCCAGTAACCTGGTCAAAGGTCAAAGGTCAAAGTCCCAGCTGATGAGAAAGCTCGGTCCTTCATTTTTAAAAAACAGATCATTTGAAGTATACAGTTTGTTTCCTGAAGAAATAGAATCCTGTGACTGTGCAATTATTCAGTCTTTAAAGGACTATACCAGTGATTTTGCATGTTTCAGCCTAATAAATACCATCAGCATACATGTTATGTTACTACAACTTTTTCCAACACACAAAAACTGATTTTATTCTTTAAAAATCAAATATTTAGGTGACAAATCCACCTTAAATTTTAATGTTTCACCTGCTAACACGCACATTTGAACGTTTTTAATTTCCCTGTAAACTCTGTGTTCTGCTGGGACTATATTCTCTGGCGGAGACATATGTTTTCATGTTGGATCAGTTAAATAAAGTAATTTTGACCAAAAAAAAAATGTAAAAGACATCGTGTTCTCTGTGATGGATTATTTATATAAGCAAATTTCAATTATTGACACATTGATTTTTATAGTGAACTGGAATGAACTAGAAAGCAGGAAAAACAATTCTAAAATGTACCACTCCAGTGGTATGTCAGTAAAGTAACGTGTGCAAGTTGTTTATATTAGGCTCCAACAAGCAAACTACTGGAATGGTCCTTTAAGCTTTTCCACCAAAACACACAAGTATAAACCCAAACAAAGACAGCAGAGCGTCTGTAAAGTAGAATTCATTCTGAACGAAGCCGTGAAAGTTATTACGTTACCTGGTCCGGTTCAGCGGCGGGACGGGAACAAACATGGAGGAGGAGGATGGAGGGAACGGAAAGCTTCGCCCTCAGCGTCAACGTGGATCCCACAGGAACAGGCCAGGGGCCGTCGACCTGAGGGTCCTACCACAAAACACGAAACATCACAACTTCATCTGCTTCATCTAACGTTACTGTCCAGGTAAAAGACCAGGATGTAGAAATACATTGAGGGAGAGAGAGAGAGAGAGAGAGAGAGAGAGAGAGAGAGAGGTCATTTCCAGTTTAACCCATTATTAAATTTAAAAAAAAACAATGCGTTCATTTCTTTGACTTTTGTAATCGGAGGTTGGAAATTCCGAGTTTGTCTGAATGCACCATTACACAAATGGAGATCACATTATGTAACAAATCTTTATAAAACAGCTGGGGCTGGGGAAATTAAAGTGTTCATTTTTGCAATTAATTTGGACTGTTTAACACATTTTTTTACTTTTTTGAAATTTAAAATTTTTTTCTTTACATTTGTTTATAAAAAATTAACGCTGTTAACATATCCGTTTTTTTACTTCCTGAGCTATGCTTATGTTTTCATTTTTACCCCACTTCCTGTGGCTAACGTTATAGCTCAGGCTAATTATGGACTGTCGTTTTAACTGAGATGTGGCGAAGCTCGTGCTGCGTTCGAGTTACCTCAGAACCTGGATTTTTCTGATTTCCTACTTGGAAAAATGTGCTGGAACGGCACTTGAAGTCTCCGACTGGGAAACTCGGACCAAAATGATTTTCCGACGCTTCAGACTACTTTCTACATTTTATTGATTTGCTTTGACAAAAAAATTTAATCGACATAATTTCGCTGTGATGAATTATTTATCTCAAACACAAGTTGATTTTTATAGTGAACTGGCATGAAGTCTGGAAGGTAGGAAAAACAATTCTAATATTTACAGCCTCAGTAGTGTGAAAATGGTTTGCTGTAATGTAACGTGGGTTGTATTTATTGTGCTCAAACATGAAAAATCACCGGCATGGTCCTTTAGGTGCTGAGGTTCGTACCTCCACGCTCCTGAGGCGTCTGAGCTGCTGAGCTGAGGGGAAGTCCGGGCTTCCCATCCGCCGCCACAGCTGGTACGGGTTCGTCACGTTATTATCCAGGTGATACGTGACGTAAACGAGACCTGCAGGAAAAAAACAACACGCAATCATACGTGTCCTCTTTCTAGAATTCTCCATGATTTTCTTACCTCACCTGTAAAACACCGTTTAAAGGACCATAGCAGCACATTTGAGCCCTATCTATATATTTATGTATAATCTGTTTAACTCGAGCGCTCGTATGTCATACATGACCTACTGCTGAGTTACGATCTCGCCGCTCTGAGATACGACGAGTCACGCTAACTTCAGCTCCTCTTCGTCAGGATTGTTTTGATATGAAAAGTGTAAATTTTTCTTTGTTCATGAATGTTGAAGAGTCTGGTTTTCATATTGCTGTTATAAGGAGCCTTAAAGGACCATACCTGTGATTTTACATGTTTTGAGCCCAAAATATCCGACCCACCTAGATGTTACACCTCTGCCAACCATTTTCCAAAACATGTTACTGGAGCAGTAAATTTTGAAATTGTTTTTCCTACCTTCCAGACTGTCACTGGTTTTCATTTATTCCAGTACGACATAAAAATCGACCTGTAGAGACTTGAAACGTGCTGAGATAAATAATCATCACGGCGAACTCAACGTCTGCTAAACTTTTTTTTGTCAGTTATTTATTTTAACTGATACAACAAAGAGCTGCATGGAAGAAAACGTACGTCTCCGCCAGGAAATATAGTCCCAGGAGAAGACGATTTATGCTGAGAAATTAAAACTGGCCGTGTCTTCTACAATCGTACATGAACGTTTTATTTTGAAAGATCAGGAGATCTGGAACATGAAAAATGGCTGACGGTAACGTAACAGGTCCCGTATGCAGGAAGTATTTATCGGGCTCAAACAATGCAAAATCACAGGTATGGTCCTTTAAATTAAACAACACTAAACCAGCAGCAGTTTATACGCACCCTTTTGTGCGGCCAGACCTCTGAGTGAGACGGTGATGTCATCGGCGTGGGCGTGGCTGCTGTTGTCGTCGCTGTTGTAGATGAGCACGGCGGCCTGCCAGCTGTCCCAACTTCCTGTTGGTACAGGCTCGTGGCTGCTGGCGAGAACGCCCACCGTGCTGCCGTTACTGCTTCCTGCTGAGTTCCAGACCCGGGCCAGGACCTGAGTCTCACCTGACAGCAAAACCACATTCCAGAGTGGAAACACGGAGCGGAAAAACAAAACAAAAAAAAAAAAAAAANGCTAACTAAGTGCTGCAATAATTAAACCTCATACATGAGCTAATCATGCTTCTGTAAGGCAGCAAGGTGTGTCTCAGGTAAAAGCCGGCGAAGATCACCTGATTCAGCTGCTCAGGTGTGTGAAGATCAAGGAGACAGAAAACATGATGCGCCACGGCCAACCAGGACCCAAGATTGAGAACCACTGACATAGAGAACGAGGCTTGAACGTGCACGAGATCAGATCAAATCACTACTTAAATAAACGTATCCCTGCGCCTCGCGCGTTCTAGAGCAGGAAGCCGCGTTACCTGGCCAACGTATCCCTGCGCCTCGCGCATTCTACAGCAGGAAGCGGCGTTACCTAGCAGAGCCAGCAGGCCCATGGCGGTGAGGACGGGCTTCCTGATGAGCTGGATGTGAGGCGGCTGGGTGTTGTTGATCTGGAAGCGGGCGGTCAGGGTGCGCTGGGTGAAGGGGTGTGGGTGGTAGCTGAGGAAGGCGTTGTCGTTGCTCAGCAGCGTGAAGTTGATGGTTCGGTTCCTGTCGGCCAGCAGCAGGTCCTGGTGCTGCTGGATCACCTGTCGACAGGTACACGGACCAATTTACCTGACGGAACCTGACCGAGTTTGGTTCAACACCACAAGTTCAGCCAGAAACATCAATGAGAAACTGGTTTGACTCCAGATTCATGTGTAAACGCAAGAATGTCGGACGCAGGTGTGGAGGACAAAAAAAAAACAAAAACAGATTTTTCAATTAATTGTGATTTAAATCTAAACGATTCTGAAATTCATAAAATCAGCAGTCAAATTTTGTATTTATGTTAGCAACACAAGTGATGCTAGTAGCATAAGTATCACAAGTAATGCTATTAGCTAGTAGTATAAGTAGCACTAGTAGCATAAGTAGCACTAGTAGCATAAGTAATGCTATTAGGTAGTAGCATAAGTAGCACTAGTAGCATAAGTAATGCTATTAGCTAGTAGCATAAGTAGCACTAGTAGCATAAGTAATGCTATTAGCTAGTAGCATAAGTAGCACTAGTAGCATAAGTAATGTTAGTATGTAATGCAAGCCTAAAATCCTGGAATCACGGAACGCTGAGCAACATGACAACACGTTAGAGAGGCAGCTGCACAAAGCTTCATGTGGAGGTCAAAGAGCATCACAGCCCAAAGGTCAAAGGTCAGCCTGAACCTGTTTCCTTCATACACTCAGTAAGTTTTCTACATATATTCTGAAAGAACATCTTCACGTTTTTATACAATAATGTAAAAACAGAAGACAGACCCTAAAAACATTTTCCAGAATTTATCCGAATCAAAGCTTTGAGAATCGATATAAATGGAATCTGGACGTCAGAATCGGTTTCCAGTCCTGACTGGATGCAGGATTTGATTTTACTCAAATGCAGCGGTTTTGTGACATCATCATCTTCCGGATCTGTATTCATACCTGCAGAAAATATGTCCAAATCGTGTTATTCTGAGCTACACGTTGGTGTTAGCTGTAGTGTTAGCATGTTAGCATGTTAGCATGTTTCCAGACTTATTTAAGATACAGACAAGTCAACTTTTATTTGCCTTACAGAGCCACAGATCAGCAGTTCTGATATTTCCCTCACCTTGACCACCATGGCAGCATAGGTCACGTCCGCCCTCCATTCCTGCGGCGTGGACCAGCCCACCAGAGGATCAGCCTCGTCGTTGTAAACGGGAACGTTGCGGAACAGCGGGAAACGCTTCTGGATCTCCGCCATCGTCTGGATCTCCTGCTGCAGGATGGGCAGCGAGAAGCCTCCGCCCTGAAAACGAAACGAACAAACCTGCTGTCAAACGCCGCTTTCTGTTTAGCTTAAAATTAATCATCTTCTTATATTCAGCCAGAATTTATTCAAACACCAGATAAATAACGTGTTCTAAAACTGTCTTTGTTTATTAACATACATGCTAATAAAACTACAAATACATCACACATATTTTTTGTGCTTCAATAAAATCGCTGGACCTCAATTTGAATTTAAGGCGGTTCATCATTCATTCAGCCATAAACCCTTCACATGAACAGCTTCTTCTAGAGACATGTATTCCTGTTCATCTCCTTAACCTCATTTAAAGGACCATACCACCCATTTAGCATGTTTGAGCCTAATATATTCAGTTTTCATACATGTTACGTTACTGACAATCATTTCCCAAAGGATAAAACCGTATTTCAGCTTTCCTGATATTTTGCTAAATCTCTTAATCTTTCAAAATCAAATATTCAAGTGATACACCCACCTTAAAAATCCATGTTTCTCCTGCTAATAGTTACACAGCCTTATGAAGTCACGGTCCTTTAAATTTTTCCATAAACGCAGGTCTTCTTTTGGGACT
Source organism: Lucifuga dentata (assembly GCA_014773175.1). Classification (NCBI taxonomy): domain Eukaryota; kingdom Metazoa; phylum Chordata; class Actinopteri; order Ophidiiformes; family Bythitidae; genus Lucifuga; species Lucifuga dentata. The sequence goes on from VXCM01002077.1 coordinate 5,909, forward strand.
ATATTCCCCGGTGGAGGCATACATTCACTCCACGCTTTTTATTGAGCTTAAACACTAAAATTACATAACTTCTAAAAAAACCTGAATACACGTCTTGTTGGTGATGATGGATTACCTATCCCAAGAACGTTTACAGTATCAACAAGTTGATTTTAATAGCAGAATGAACTGAAACCAATGGAGGTCTGGAAGGTAGGAAAAACATTTTTAATTCACCGTTCCAGTAGTATGCTTTGAGAAATGATTGTCAGTAACGTAACATGTATGAAAATTGAATATAGTAGACTCAAACATGAAAAATGGGTGGTATGGTCCTTTAACTTCTTCTCTAACTCCACACTGAAGAAACCTTTCAGATGAAAAGCAAAGTGTCTGCTCTGTTTATTTCAGACGTCACCGACAGATTCAAATCCTCCAGTGAGGGTTTGAATCGTTTTAACATTTTATCAGGACGCAGAGCTTCCTGGAGAAAAGAAGTGAAACTTCACCACAGCATTCAGCTCTAACTTCCACAGCAGCTGATGGAGAAAAAAAGGGGGAGGGGGAGAAAGAAAAAAAGGAAAAAGAAAAAAGGGGAAAAAAAGAAGAAAAAAGAGAAAGGGGAAAAAAGAAAAAAGAAAGAAAAAAGGGGGAAAAAAGCATAAAAAGGAAAAAGAAAAAAGGGAAAAAAAGAAGAAAAAAGGGGAAAAAAGGAAAAAAGAGGAAAAAAGCAAAAAAAGGAAAAAGAAAAAAGGAGAAAGAAGACAAGAGAAAAAGGAGAAAAAAGAAAAAAAGGGGGGGAAAAATAAGAGGCAAAAAAGGGAAAAAAAGGAAAAAAGAAAGAAAAAAGGAAAAAAGGGGATTCCTCCAGCTGGCGGAGGAATCCCACCTTCTTGTGCAGGGCGATGTAGTCGAGGCGGACCCCCGTCTGTCCGGTGAAGTAGTTGGAGCCGTTGTAGCAGTGCTGCAGCACGGCCCAGCAGAACGGCGAGCGCAGCGGCGAACGACAGGCGTCTCCCGGACCCCCGAACCTCAGCAGGGGGCTGGCGGCCCGCAGACCCTCCGAGCACGCGTCATNCGTCTCCCGGACCCCCGAACCTCAGCAGGGGGCTGGCGGCCCGCAGACCCTCCGAGCACGCGTCATAATAGTTCAGGAACCCTGACGGCGAGAGAAAGCCACATCGTTCTGTTCATGTACAAACCCGTTACCGTACGGTGGCCCTTCAGGGACAAAACACGGAAAGGAGGGAAAACGCTTCAGCTTCACTTCTGAGACTTCAGGATTTTTTTTTTGGGAACAGAACGGACCTTTGAAGGACCAAACGAGGTTTTTGCACGTTCCAGCCCAAAAAATACGACTTACAAACACGTTACGTTACTGACAACCATTTTCCAAAACATAAAACCATTTTTTAGTTATTTTACCAAATCTTCTAATTAGTAAAAATCAAATGTTCAGGTGACAAGCACACCTTAAAATTCAGTTTCACCTGCTAACACTGATGCACCGTTATCACTTTAATTTCTCAGTAAAAGTCGTCTTCTCCTGGGACTATATTTCCTGGCGGAGACGTACATTTTCTTCCACGTAGCTCTGTGCTGACATGGTGAAATTAAATAACTTTTTCAAAGATAATACCGGCGTGTTGCTCACTGTGATGAATTATTTATCTTAAACACGTTTCAAGTCTTTACAACTTGATTTTTATGTCATACTTGAATGAACTGAAACCAAAGGTAGGAAAAACAATCTAAAAATTTACCGCTCCAGTAATGTAACATGTATGTGGGTTGTATTTATTGGGCTGAAACATGCAAAACCATCAGGATGCTCCTTTAATAATGACTGTATGGTGGATTGTGGGTTTACCTTGAATGGACATGCTGACGTTGTCAAAATCATGGTTGTTGGGTTCATTCCACGTTTCGAAGTTCCACTGAGCAACGCTTCCCAAACCGTACTTATCTGGAATCAGAATCCAAGAAGATTTAAACACAACACGATGCACGCAGGCGCGCACACACACACAAGCGACTGTGCATGTTTGAGCCCAACACAAACAATCCACATACATGTTACGTGACCACAACAATTTCCAGGTCAGTTCATTCCATCACGCTATTAAAATCAACTTGTAGAGGCTTGAAACAGAGAAAAACATGTTTACTGTTTTTTTGTCTAAATAACTTTATTTAACTGATCAAACACGGAGCTGCATGTACAACGATGTATGTCTCCGCCAGGAAATATAGTCCCAGGAGAAGACGACTTTTATCGAGAAATTAAAACGTAATTGTGCACAAGTGTTTGAAGGTGAAGCACTGAAATTTAAGGTGCGTATCACCTGAACATTTAATTTTGAAAAACTAGAGGATTTGAAACAATAACAGGAAAGTAAAATACAGTTTTATGTTTTGGAAGTTGGTTTGTCAGTTACATGTGTGTACATACATGTGGGTTGTATCGATATTGGGGTCAAACATGTACAATCGCCAACATGGTGCTTTAAGTTAGAATCACAGAGCGCAAACTGATGCAGCTGACATTCAAACACATAATTGTTTTTTTCTACCACAAAAAAAAAAAAAAAAAAAAAAAATTACAGCCTTTGCTCACTTCTCCAAGCCAGGCTCAGAACTTATCAATCAACCCTCTTATCCTAACTCCTGGTGTGGCGATCCCAGCTCAGCTGGTACTTCCATGTAAAGGCTGTTTTGTGGTGAACGCGGCGTGTCGCTCACCGATGTATCTGGCGGCGAGGAGACGAACGAGGCGTCGCCACTCCAGCACCTGAGCCTTCTCCTCAAACGAGGTGAAGAAGTTTGAGACGCTTCCCATCAGCTCAAAGCCTGAGACGCAGAGACATCATCACCCAGTCCCTCAAGTCATCCATTTACTGGCTGGTCCAGTGCTTTTAAAGGACCAAACCGGTGATTTTGCATGTTGGAGTCCTTTAAATACTCCTATACACATTACAGCCAATCACTTTCCAAAATATATGGCATACTTTAATTTTCCTGTTTTTTACCATCTAATCTTTCAAAAGTAAGGTAAGTGATACACCTGCTAACACGTACGTCGCAGAAGGCATGGTCATTTTTAATTTCTCATTAAAAGCCGTCTTCTCCCGAGACTATATTCCTTGATGGAGACATACATTTTATTTATTTATTTATTGGTTTATTTACATATTAATAAACATTCCTGTTAATGTGCCAGAATTAGCTAAAAGGTTATTTTCATCTGTAGTCTCTGGACAGATGTTAAATAGTCTAAAAGAAGTAAAACACAAAACTCTCAACAAATTTAAAATTAGGAAAACATGAGAAAATGTTCTCAAAGGGAGAACATGATATTAAAAATCAAGATACAAATCAAATCAGCATTTCTTCGGTTAAATTAAGTATCTTCGCCAAAAATAAGAATAGTTTTGGTTCTCTGTGATGAATTAATTATCTCAGCACGTTTCAAGTCTCTACAAGTTGATGTTTTTAACAGAGAACTGGAATAAACTGAAACCAATGGAAGTCTGGAAGGTAGGAAAAACAATTCTAATATTTACCGCTCCAGCAGCATGTTTTGGGAAATAGTTGTCAGTAACTTAATGGTATGTGGATTACATATATGTAACATATATGTTGGGCTCAAACATGCAAAATCACCATCAGCAGTAATGTCCTTTACAACACTTTACTTTCTCCTAAAGGATGAACTAAAATCTGTTATGGTGTCATGGCGTGATGTCTGTCACGCCGGGCTGACGGTTCGATACCTGGCCGTAGTCCATTAATCCATAAAAGCTCAATCAGCTGGTCCAGTCTGGTGAAGTTGTACTGAGGTTCTCCTGCAACAACGCTACAACAAACCAGAAACTTAGAAGTGTCCTGTCTTCATCTTCAAACTCCAACATTCTCTGCATTCTCCCTGCGGCGTGGCTTACCGTGCGGTGATCAGCTCCAGCAGCCAGTGAATCCGGACCTGCTGGATCCCCGCGTGGGGGACTGAGCCCACGTAGGCCAGGTTCAGCTCCTGGTCTCTGCTCAGGTCAAACTGGTGGGCCTGTGTGTGAGGAAGAGGAGGGCTGCACAAAGAAACAACATCCTGCTCTGAGTAAGTAATTTCTGAGAGATAAAGAGATAAAATAAAGTTTCTGTGGACTGGCTTGTTTATTGAACTGACTTAAAGGACCATACTAGTGGTTTTGCATGTTTGAGACCAATAAATATAATAATAAAATATAACAATAAAGTTGAATATTATCTGTTGGTTTATAGTTTCCTATGTCCCATTTCTCCTCGCTCTAGACACACATGATCAGCTAAATCAGGTGTGTTTAGCCAATCAAGATCTGGAAGATACCAATCTTGGTCAAGTGAACATTTATAGTCCTTTAATTTTGGGGTTAAAAAAAAAAAATCAACCACTTATTACCGTGCAAAAACAATTAGCAGCTAGCTGAATGCTTCTTGTTGGTGACAGTTTAATTTAAAACCAAAATATATTTATTTAGCTTTTACTAAACAAAAAAGGATAATAATCAGGCATTCGCTGGGGCACCTAAATAATCTCTTCCTGCTTTCACGAGCGAGCTACGCTTTGAGGTCACCGTTTAACACGGACACTCGCTGAACCATCACACTGCTATATTTTTCTGGTGGAAAAAAATAATTAATACAATAAATAATGAATATTGGACCTTACCAGAAGCCGGTGCTTCTCCAGAAGTGTTTCAGTTCTGTTACCGGTTCTCCCAAATCAACTGTGATAAGAAACGACGCCGCCAAAACTTCTGCGACGTTTATCAGAAACAAAACGAAGGAAAGAGTTTTTAACTGCATGTTAACGTTTGAGCAGAACGGCTCTCTGACACGACAAATAAAAGTAACACCCAGAAATAAAACCACAGCAAAAAAACTACTGCTGAGTTCAACAGTTAAATAAAAACTTTAAAATACGACGAGAAACACTTTACAGCGTCGTTTAATTGCAGCAGCGCAGCATGATGACGTCTAAAATACGCGACAGCATTTCCCAACAACAAAAACAGGAAATAACATTATATGGAGCAAATCCACGAAAAAGTTATAAAGGGTGGCAGCTAATTAATATATTTAAGTAAAATTAGAGCGTAAAATTAAAGGCTATTTATCATCACATAGCCATTTGTTCACGTTTTCATGGTTTTCCCTTTGTCACCTGACTTATTTAGAGGCGCTGCTGCTGTGACTAACATTCTTAATATGACCATGTGTGTGTACGGTGAAGAGAAAATTGAAGAAACAATGATACACTTCTGAAATAAAAATCTAATAAGAAGCTGTTAATGGAACGTTTATTTAAAAAAAAAAAAAAGTTGGGAGAATCAAGAAGGCATGTAAGGAAATTCAGATGTCATTTGCAATCCAACTCAAGACTGTTAAACAACAAGAGGTACACACAACCATTTACACAAGCTGTACAAATATGTTTCCAGCAACATCTGCTAATTAAATTCAAAATAACTTAAATAAGTTTCTATTTAAAAGTGCAAATCCTTACAGGTGGGATGTCAGAGTGAGACCATGGCAACAGAAAGGTTCATTGGCTGTCACAGCTAACTGTAAGGCATCGCAAACAGGTTCGATTAGAACTTTAACTGTCTTAAAGAATGAAACTGGCAATTTTGCATGTTTCCTGCATACATGTTACGTTATTAACAGCCATTTCCCAAAACATACTGCTGGAGCAATAAATTTTAGAATTGTTTTTCCTACCTTCTAGAATTACCATTGGTTCAGTTAATTCCAGTACGCATAAAAATCAACTTGTAGATTTAAAATGTGCTGAGAGAAATAATTAAGTAAACAGTGAACAACACACTGTTATTATTTTTTAAACTTATTTAATTTAACCGATCCAACCCAGATCTACATGGAAGAAAAAATATGTCTCCGCCAGGAAATATAGTCCCAGGACAAGACGGCTGTTACCAAGAAATTAAAATGACCATGTCTTCTACAATCATGCGTGTTAGCGGGAGAAACCTTGAATTTGAATGTGTTTGTATCACCTGAACGTTTGATTTTGAAAGATTAAGGAATTTGAAAAAAATAACAAAAACTAAAACATGGTTTTATGTTTTAGAAAATGGTTGTCAGTAACGTGAAATGTATGGTATTTATTAGGCTTAAACATGCAAAATCACCAGTATGGTCCTTTAAGCACAGTGTACAAAGTTCACCTCTCATGATGCCTCACACATCTTCTCTCGTCCATATTAACAAAGTCCAAGTTTGTGTGTAAACTTGTGGGATTTAACAGAGAGCGTTTCCTCCATCAGCTCATTAAAATCACTACCATCATCGTGTCGACAGGAAACGCTGAACCAACGCTCAGAAAGTCAGAATTACACGTAACAACACACTCCATCAGCCGTTAGGTAGCGTTTTCATTAAAACTCACAGGTAGCAAAGCTCTTCTGTACAGGACAAACCCAGACACGGTAGTAGTAGCTGGAGTAGTACACAGGCTTCAGGCTTTGGTTGTGTGTGTGTGTGTGTGTGTGTGTGCATGCATGAGTGTGACGCATTAACCACTGGTGACGTGTTAAAACAGTTGATACTTCATAGTTTCTGCAAGTGTCCTCCTGATTGGTGAGGAGGGAGGGGATATTCAACAAACTGACCCACGCTACTGGTCATACATGCGTCAGTATCAACATGCTGCTGATGCAAAAAAAAACAAAAACATGGAAACCGCATCTTTACCACGAAAAGATTATTATACAGCATATCTGCTCACAGATTCTACCGGAGAGAAGAGAAGAAGTTGTAAAAGAAATGTGTTTTGATGTGTTTTAGTGGCGTGACTATGACTTGTGCTCGGCGCCGGCGGCAGACTGAGCCGTGCTCTCCGGTTTAAGGATCTGGTAGGTGATGAGGTACTCTGGGTAGGCCTGACAAGACAAACCAACATTAGCCAAACAGCAAGATTCAAACATCAAACACACTTTAAAATGAGCTTTTTTACGTTTTATAGTTATGGATTCACACAAAACGAGAGGAAAAGACTCTTGAAGGACCATACCGGTGATTTTGCATGTTTGAGCCTAATATATTCAATTTTCATACATGTAACGTTTCTGACAATCATTTCCCAAAGCATACTACTGGAACGGTGAATTAAAAATGTTTTTCCTACCTTCCAGACCTCCATTGGTTTCAGTTCATTCTGCTATTAAAATCAACTTGTTGATACTGTAAACGTTCTTGGGATAGGTAATCCATCATCACCAACAAGACGTGTATTCAGGTTTTTTTAGAAGTTATGTAATTTTAGTGTTTAAGCTCAATAAAAAGCGTGGAGTGAATGTATGCCTCCACCGGGGAATATAGTCCCAAAAGAAGACCTGTGTTTATGGAAAAATTTAAAGGACCGTGACTTCATAAGGCTGTGTAACTATTAGCAGGAGAAACATGGATTTTTAAGGTGGGTGTATCACTTGAATATTTGATTTAGAAAGATGAAGAGATTTAGCAAAATATCAGGAAAGCTGAAATACGGTTTTATCCTTTGGGAAATGATTGTCAGTAATATAACATGTATGAAAACTGAATATATTAGGCTCAAACATGCAAAATGACCAGTATGGTCCTTTAAAGGAGCACACAGGTGGTTTTAAAATCGGTCAAAAAAAGTCTAATTACATCCTATGTAACTCAATAAAACATAAAAAAAAGTATTTTACCAACACCAAACTGTTGATAAGTTTTCCTCTGAACGTAACATTTTTGGCGTGCGTTTACCTGCTCTCCTCTGTAGATGACGTACTCGGCGTAGGCCAGGCCGTTCACACTGGGCCGTCCGATCACCGAGTGGTGACCCGGCGGGGCGTGGGCCATCTTCATGGCACTGAACTGGAGGAAGGATTTCCCCAGCGTCACCCGGCAGAACAGCATCTGCCTGAGAACGCAGCAGACACGAAAACAGTTTAACAACCAATCACAGAGGAGAGGAAGGCGGCGGCGTGACGCTGCGGCTGCTGGATCACCTGTGGCACAGGTAGCAGGATCGGTCTTTGTGCGTCGGGCAGCCGGTGCCTCCGCCGATACCGTAGACGTACTGATTACTTTTGGAGGAATTCTCAGCAAAGTAGATCCCTGCTCCAAACATCCCTCCTATGTAGGCGTGGCGCTCGTCAAAGCCTTTGTGGATGATGGCGTTGATGAAGGGAGAACCTGAAGGAGGACGAGGGGACATGTCTCTGACAAATGACAGGGAAAAGTCTAACGATGAGGTCATTAAAAATGAGGATGGATGGAAACAGCGGCTGGTCGGTTACCGTGGAACAGCATGCGCTCGTTGTGGTGGTTGTGGTTCTCGTCTGAGATCTCCTTCTGGCGGTGAGCGTAACGCTCCCTCAGCTTCTTATTTACCACCTTCTGGATCTGTACGTCCAAAACACGACACGGCTCAAACTAAACGTCTGACTGGATCATTCTGCAGATCCTCATCAAAATAATACTAACACAAGGCAACTTGGCAAAATATTAAAGGACCATTTTCCATGTTTAAGTCTAATATTTTCATACATGTTACGTTACTGACAATCATTTCCCAAAGGATAAAACCGTATTTCAGCTTTCCTGATATTTTGCTAAATCTCTTAATCTTTCAAAATCAAATATTCAAGCGATACACCCACCTTAATAATCCATGTTTTTAATCGGGACTATATTCCCCGGTGGAGTGAATGTATGCCTCCACCGGGGAATATAGTCCCAAAGAAGACCTGCATTTATGGAAAATATCAGCAGAATACTATGTTATCTGCTGATATTTTCCAGGATAAAGTAAATGAAAATATAATTATCCAGATGATCTGTCATCCAAACTCATCAATCCATCACGTTTATCTTCATTCTCAATCTCAGGCTCTGGCAGCCATTTTTTCTCACTCTCTCTAAACCAATCAGAAGCTGTGTTATTGGCAGGTCCTGGACTTAGAAGCGATGAGATACGTGAATGAAACCTCTGAAGGACGATGAAGCGACATCATGAAGACAGAAGCAGCACAGACCTTGATGATGTTGTATCTGCTGAAAACGCCGCCGGCGTTTCCTCCGTCTCTGTGCTCTCTGATGGTGCTCTGCATCTGAACGACACGCGACAAACACGTCAAACACGACACGGCTTTCATCATGCTGCTGCCTGACTCAGAGGCCACGCCCCCACCCTGCAGCTTCTAGTCAATCATCCCAAACACTGTTATTCAGGATTTGAGTTTTGGTGAGAAAGCAGATTTAAATGTTTCAGCAAAAAATTAGGACCGATATGGTTTTTTTCAGAGCCAATACCAATTATCATGCTGCGTTCACAGACCTCGGAACTCAGATTTTTCCGACTTCTTACTTAGAAAAACGTGTTGGAATGGCATTTGAAGTCGGAGCTCCGGTTGGGAAACTCGGACAAAATGATCTACCGTGACTTACCGAGTATGACGTCATCAGCGTGGCGGCGCCGTGGAAGCGAGCTTTATGAATAGAAATGATCAGCTAACAGGAGAAGGTCAGAATATATCGCCATGGTAACTATCTATTTTGTATAGTAACTGTTTGCCATTGATACGTAAGTGTAAATAATTTCATAATATTACTTCTCTGCACAAAGTTTAATACTGTGATTAATATCATTATAAAACATCACAACCAGACAGTCCTGTAGGCTAACTTTACTTTAGTTAGCATTTATTACGATGTTTAATTAATTTCACAGTATTTATTGGTGTTCATGCTGTTTTGATGACATTTGGCTGGAACGGTTTGAGGTTGGAAGTTGGAGCTTCCAACTGGGAAAAATTCGACTTTTGAGGTCTGTGAACGCAGCATCAGTACTGAAGGAGTTCGATAACCGATATCTGGAGCCGATATATTTGCAGTAAAAATGAAATTGGATATTAGCATCATAGAAATGCATCACAATGACTGTGATGTTTAATGCCACTTCAGACATCTCTTTCCCAGCTCTCTCTCACAAACATGGAACACAGTGCTGATTGGCTATTTCCTGCTGATATATGACCAATCAGATAACGCTGTGGGCGGGGCATTGAGCCAGACGACAAGCAGCAACCTTTCAGAGAGAGGCGGCGGCATCAGAGCTGAAGGAGCGCATTTTCAAATTTATTTATTTAATCAGCAATCAGAGCAGATAAAATAACAATACTGATAATCGTAAAATGATGAATGTCGGAGCCGATAATCGGCAGGCTGATAACCGGTCGACAAAAAATGTTCACATCTCACGTGTTGTTGACCTCAAATGATCCAAATATCAGCAGTTTCTGCTCAGAAACACGTAAAAGCATGTGGTCAGACTCTCCTCACCTCCTCCTCCACAGACTGGTACTCCTTGTCGTCGGGGGCGAGGTCGATCAGGATGGTGCCCTGGTTGGCACAATGGAATGTCAGGTACGGGTTGGCACCTAAAACAAAAAAACACATTTCTTACCGTGTAATTAGAGATGGAACATCATACAGGAAAAATCCATAATTATCCTTCAACATTAGGGCTGGGCGATACGAATAATATAGAGTCGTATCACGATATTAAAAAATGTTCGATATAAAAGTGAATATGAAAAGTATAAAAGTCAATATGAAATCAATATAAAATAGCGCTTGAATACAGGAAGTTAATGACGGGTCAAACAGCCAATAGCATGTCAGAACTGGAACAAACTAGCCAATCAGGTGGCAGTGTCATAATAACAGCCCGCCCACTTCCTCAAAGCAGCAACTTGCTAAATGCCGGTGAACACAGCGGCGGTGATGTCTGAGCGAAAGTCAGACAAAGATAATAATAATAATAAAACTTTATTTATATAGATGTCAGAAAGCGATGAAACTCCAGAGGAAAAAAATCTAAGAAAGGAAAGCAGCGCTGACGAAGCACGGCTGTACAACAAACTTATTTTACCGTCAGCCGCTTTACGGGTCACACAGCGGCGACTTCAAACCCGTCCCCCGGGACACGCAGCAAAGCCATCGGAGGTTCCACACCAACAAACTGGTCCGTGTGCCTAACGGCCAATTTTCATTTTGGAATGGGAAAACGGAAAAAGTCGTTTTTCGTTTTGTCATAGAAAATCGGAAAATTGAAAACAAGTCATCTGATTCGCGAGACATATTTTGGTGACGTCATCTGCCAAAAATCCGAAAGAAGAAAAAGAGGAAGTGCCAACACAGATATGCAGATACTGATGGACGGATGGATGATGGAGTCATTCCTACTCTTTCAGGGTGCTAAACGGGTGACACTGAANTACTGATGGACGGATGGATGATGGAGTCATTCCTACTCTTTCAGGGTGCTAAACGGGTGACACTGAAAGATGGAGATATGTCAGCGGACAAAATAAGCCAGATATTTCAGCTGCTCAAATTTATCTTATTTTTGTCTTGATTTTGATTTTGTCTGATTGTGTTTTGGTTTGTGTACTCACAGTGCAACACTCCTGCTAGCATCTGTTAGCTAGCTTGCAACTTAGCTTAAAAACGGCTCTTTTTTCATTTTACGATTTCCTATTTCAAAAAGAAAATTGTAAAATGGCCTGTTTTATGAAGACATCACGCGTGCTGTAGCCTTCTTTATTGGAAAAGATATGATGCCGATGCAGACTGTTGAAAAATTTCAGAACATGCATAAAGAAAGTGTTAAAATAAATTTTAAGTTCAATGCCGCAGAATCTTTGCCATATCGTGATATATATCGATATCAATCAATATAAAAAAAATATCGTGATAAATTTTTTCCATATGGTCCAGCCCTGTTCAACATATCAGCAGAACACCCAGAGGCGGCTGTGGACGTGGATTTCTTTACCTTGCTGGCCACCCAGCAGCCGCTCAACACCTTTGATGAGTTTGTGGCGATGGCCGTAGGCGTTAATCCCAATCTCCTTCAGCTCCTCGTGCCCCATGTCGGCCAGAACATCCAGAGTGATCTGCAGAAAGAGGAACTGAGAAATTAATACCCAACATCATAAAACCAGATTCATTTGTTTGTCTCCTCCAGGGACCCCCAAATGGTGGCCCGNCACCATTTGGGGGTCCCTGGAGGAGGGTGATGGAGTGGTTTGGCTTGGCGTAATTGACATAATTTGGCTCTTGGGGAAAAACTAATTAATTTGGGCAGTTTAACGCATTAAAAATAATTAACGCAGCATCTTTTTTCCACTTCCTAAGGCTAAGCTAATGTTTTAGCTTTGCACTTCTTGTGGCTAACGTTATATGCTCACGCTAATTACAGAGAAGAGATACTTTTAGATGGGAAATTCTACTTTAAAAAGTTAGCGGATGGCATGAAAGCTGAATTTAAGTACCAGCAAAGTAATTGGTCCTTGATGTATCACCTGACAGGAAACACAGGTGCTGCACACAGTAGAGATGCACGGATCGGCTCTGACGCCATCCGAATCCGCACGTATGTTAGACTCATCCACCCGCACCCACCTGAAGGAATTATTTTCTCCAATTTAGAGACACGGACCCGTATGAACATTCCACTCCACCTCTACCAGCAGGGTCGGACTGGGATCCTAGTTTTTACCGGGACTTTAAGGTGTATTCAAGCTGTGGGGGGAGGACCAACGGGGAGCCCCAGAGTTTGGTTTCTCTTTCTCGCTTTCGCATTCTTGGGTCGCCTGAGGTACCGCCTCTCCCAATGGCCAATCCAACCCTGGCTACCGGTGATGATATGGTAATATATTACACTGAAGCAGGCTGGTTTTAATTAAATTAAAATTTATTTAAATTAAAGCTTTTTTTTTTTTAGAAAAACTGAAATGGTNTGGTTTTAATTAAATTAAAATTTATTTAAATTAAAGCTTTTTTTTTTTTAGAAAAACTGAAATGGTAACAGGCACAAAAGCCTGAACACACACATGCTAACATCTTTCAGCCCTTAAAAATCTGAATGTCACAGCAGCTTCTCAAACACTTTAAAGGAATAATTTAAAATAAAGTTTGGCCGCTGCACCAGGAAAAAAAAAAAAAAAAAANAAAAAAAAAAAAAAAAAAACTCGTTCAGCAGTCCAAACCCGGGCTGGCATATTCTGAATGTCACTGCAACCTCCCAAAACACAGTTAACTGTTAACAACCACTAACACGCAAAAGCTGTGTCCAACATAAGTAACATAGGCTAAATGGGCATGTGAAGCGCTCAGCAGTTCAAAATAAAAAGAGTTGTAACTTCTACAGCAGAACCAAACTGGTGCCAGCCGAAACACGTTACAGCCTCAAATACTTACTTAGCTTCTTCTTCTTCTTCTCACTGTGCAAAACTAAAACAGCATCTCTGTGCCAGGATTTAGCCGACTCCGCCTCGCCTCTAAGATGCACCCGCTGCGCTGAATGAGCGCTCGCTGCAGCGCTTGTCGTGCTGTGAGAGAACAGCCTGCTACATCATGCCTGACGAAAAACTAAGCTTAAAATTTGTTGTTCACATTTTAGAGAATGTAATTAATATTTTCCTCATTAATGATGTTTGAGGCTATTTCACCNTGTTCACATTTTAGAGAATGTAATTAATATTTTCCTCATTAATGATGTTTGAGGCTATTTCACCCATCCGCTGTTAATCAGAAATGTTAATTTTTATAACCCTACCCGCCCGACCCGTGGATCAACCGCGTCCGTGCGTCACTAGTACACAGGTACAGACGCTGTACTTCACTACAGAGGTAAACACGTTCACGGTGCGGAGCGTAGCGTTCTGACCTGCTCCCTCTCAAAGATGTCCCTCAGGTGCTCCAGGCCCAGACTCTTCATGAACTGACTGATGTTCATGTCCAGCATCGCCACTAGAAAACAACACACACGTTACAACAGGAAGTAATAAACCTCATCATCTCAGAGCTTCAACGCACACACAACTTCCACCCGCTCAGGAACTCACGTTCTCCTTCCTTGCGGTCAGAACTTGCGGCTCCGTCCGCGACTCCAGACGCCCCCACGGCGGCGGCGGCGGCGGCGACCAGCTCCGTTAGCGGGCCGGCTAGGTTGTCTATGCTGCTGGCGGCCGACAGGCAGGATGGCGTGGAGGCAGGGGAGATAACGGAGGCGCTGACCACCGTGGCCTGTGGCTTGAAACAGCTGGGCAGGGCATCGGGCGGCATGGCGTCCATCAGCAGGGCGCGGATGTCGTCAGCCTGGACGGCAAATTAAAGAAAGAGGGAGAGAAGGAGTCAGACTGGATTTCTCCTTTTCTGCTTTACATTCCAGTAATGTGATAGTTCTGTCCAAGAATTAAGATGATGATGATGATGATGATGATGATGATGACGAGCGAACTGTAAATCCAGCTGAAACTGTGAGCGTCTAGCGTTACTTTGGAGCTTAATCATGATTTATGTATAAGTTATGGCTATGAATCGACTTTAAAAAATAAACTAATTAATCACACAGGTTTCTGTGATTAATCATAATTCTTTAGTTTGTCACAGAAACAAGAGAACCACTGAATTAATTTGATTTATTTTATCTTAAAGCAGTAACTTTATTTTATAATGGATTCATTTTACTTATTTTCATGATAAACTTTCTTTTCGGTTAGCTAAGTTCAGAGCAGAAACTAGCTTGGTTAACATGTTAAAAGATGTTAGCATGTTATTCATGATTCAGCCACAAGGTGGAAACTGGTCACATGGTTGACACGTTCTTGTACGAAAATCATCTTATTCTGAAAATATGACTTTATTCAAGGTGAAGTTTGTCTTATTCTGAAAAGACTGAATCCTGTTTGTGTCGCGTTAGTTAGCGTTAGCTTGAATGTATCACGCGCAGCAACACAGCAAAGCTAAAGGCTAAAAGGTTGTGAAGTTCTTTTAGTTGTTTCTGTTTTTTTTAATGAATAAAGCCACATCTCAGTTAAAACAACACACTCCATAATTAGCGTTAGCATACAACCTCAGCCACAGGAAGTGCAGGGAAAAACAATTAGCGTAGACTCAAGAAGTGAAAAAAAACGGAGGTGTTAATAGCATTAATTTTTTTTAAAAACGTTCTCAACAATCCACGTTAACTGCAAAAATTAACACATTAATTTCCCCAGCCCTAGTATAAATATTACTTCCTGTATCTACCAACACGTGACCGCTCATTGCTAAACAGCGCTACTAGTGGTCAAAGGAAGTGTCACATTTCTTATATATTCCTGAATGTGTTGGTGTCTGTGGGACGGTTACCGTGGCGAGGTCCAGGGCGGTTTGGCCCTCCTGGTTCTTCATGGTGGGGTCGGCGCCGTGAGCCAGCAGCAGGGCGCACAGCTGCGTTCGGCCCTTCTGAGCCGCTTCATGAAGGGGCGTGAAAGCCCATTTATCTGTCGCGTTGACGCAGGTGTTGTATTTGATGAGCAGAGCGGCGATGTCCACGTGCTGCGAGGAAGACGACAGAAAACAACGTCTGATGAACTTCCTGTTTCATACATCAGAAACCTGACTGTGTGCAGGAGCGTTTTATCAGACAAGTTTAGATTCATTCGTCATTTAAGTACTTCCTGCTATTTTATTCAGCTTAAACTATATGAAACAAACACCAAAATGTATTTTCAGATGTTTAATTAGTATTTCAAAGTGTTTAAATGCTAAATAACAGTATTTTAGTGAGATTTAATCTCTGCTTTGTAAATATTCAGCATCAGTTTCTAGAGCATCAGGGAATAATCTAGAATTTCCTAATAATCTCTGGAACCACATCCAGCTTCTCTACATGAATCTGGAATCATCACAGCTCATGTCAGGATTCTGGACAGTTTAAATAAAATCTCTTCATTTTTTACAGCTTCCTCTTAATTATTTTAAACCTGTAAAATACTAACAGACATGTAGAGTCATTTTATATGAAGTTAAACTAGTTTGACACTGATTCTGTGTGAAAATGACTCGTGATTCCACACGTTGGCGCGGCGGCGGCGTGTACGTGATAACGTGTTTCTGGCTGCGACGTGGCGACTCACCCCGTAGGAGGCGGCGTTGTGCAGAGGGATGAGGCCTCCTTTGTCCTGGGCGTTGACATCAGCCCCGTGCTCCAGCAGATACTCTGCCACTTCAAGGTTGTTGTAACCGGCTACGAGACAAAAAGGTCAACAAAAAGGTCAATTCTCTGACATTTTAACAGACTTTCATAAAGATTGAATCCCAAAAGCTCAAACATCCTGTACAATTTTTCCGGCTGAATTTACATGAAGCGCAGAACTATTTCTCTCAACAATTTCCCATTTTTTCGGGTATGACTTTAGTGAATAAAAATTCAACTAACTATATAAGGCAACGCTAGGAGAGAGAAACTATAACGGAAATACCAGAGGAGGCGTGGCTCCAAGCTTGGCAGACCCAGATAACTTCCTTTGGAGAGATTTCTGTTAGAAGAACTTGATTCACTTCTTCATTACTCCCAAGCAAAAATCCAAATTAACTGGGTCTCAGTCCCCCCTGCTGGAGGGAGTGTGGATCGATGCTGGTGGATCATGCTCAAATCCAATCCTTCTGGAAAGAAGTGGGCTGCCTAATCTCAGAGATCCTGGGTCTGAAAATTAATGTCACATTCCTTTCTTTCTACTTGGGAAACATCCCTAAAGGTCTTAGTAAAAGTGACTCATATCTTCTAGAGGTTTTTATGGCTGTAAGTAAAAAGAACTATGACTAAATGCTGGCTTCAGAAGAACTCCCCCACCATCAGCCTCTTCACACACCTGTAAACTCTGTACGCTCAGTGGAGAAAACGACTTTTACTCTCAGACTTCAGAAAGCTGAAGGTGATAAGCATAGGAAGAAATGGGATTTCTACAATCAGCAGGACTCTTAATCTGCATATTCCTGACTTTTATCCATGACACAGGACCTGACCTGTGTGACACACCACACCGATGGACATTTTCTGTTTGTATTGATTGACATGATTATACCCCAGACCTGTCGTTTGTGTTTGCTGTGTTCACTTTTTCTGTATATACGTAAAAGAACCTTTGAAAAATAAAAGTTAAAAAAAAAGAAAAAAACAGTTTGCCATTTTTTCAGGGAGAAACATCTGAATGTTGAATTCAGCACGACTAAGATGATAACATGGATGTCAGAGCAGCGGTTCTGCTGCGGCTGCTTACCTGCCAGGTGCAGAGGTGTGGAGTTTCTGCCCTGAGTGTCTCTGCAGTTGATGTTCTCAGGTGAGCAGAGCTTCTGGACTCGGGCCAGGCAGCCTTTCTTAGCAGCGTCCAGCAGGGCGGCGTCGCCTCTCAGCAGGTCCTGGATGTCCGTGTCTCCGTCCTTCACCATGTCCAGAGGCATGTTGCCGTCACGGTTCTTTTTGGACGGGTCTGCTCCGTGCTGCAGAACGCAACGTTTTTATTTTTACGTTATGCCGAGTGCAAACTTTTATTTATTTATTTTTTTACAAAAACAAAAATTGCTCAACATTCCATTATCAGATTATTTTCCTTTCAAATATCAATACTTCCTGTAATGATATTTGATGCTTCAATGCTTGCTGTTGTCAAGTTTTTCACTACAGCACTTGAATGCACCATAGGAAGCATTTTCTCTCCATGCTTTTTATTGCGCTTAAACGTTAAAACAACCTATCCCAAGAACGTTTACAGTATCAACAAGTTGATTTTAATAGCAGAATGAACTGAAACCAGTGGAGGTCTGGAAGGTAGGAAAAACATTTTTAATTCACCGTTCCAGTAGTATGCTTTGGGAAATGATTGTCAGTAACATTACATGTATGAAAATTGAATGTATTAGGATCAAACATGCTAAATGGGTGGTATGGTCCTTTAAAGTGCTTTTTTTTTTTAACAGATGCATCACAAATTGGTGTATATGTGTGTGTGTGTGTGTGTGTGTGGATAATCATCATCATGATGGAGAGATTCTCACTTTGAGCAGCAGTTTGCAGATTTCGTATTTGCCCTTGGCGGCAGCTTCGTGAAGCGGCGTGAACTTCCACAGGTCGGCCACGTTGACCGACGCTCCGTGCCGGACCAGCAGCTCGGCCACTTCATAGTGTCCGTACGAGNACACACACACACACACACACACACACACACACACACGTGAAAATCATCTCACAGAAACGTTAAACTTGTATTTATGTCTGATCTAGAATGAAACTGCTTTGTTAAGATTTTCGGCTAATTGGTTTCCAGATTACTGACAAAAACCAGCAGCAGCCCAAATAAATACAGGAATAAACGAGTATTGCATCAGATCATACAGGTCACATGTCTATTACTGAGAATCTTTTGACTTTCTCTTTTATTTGCTGGCTTCTCAGCCTGACATTAAAAGACAGGAGCAGTTTGAACGGTACTATTAAAGGACCATACCGTCCATTTAGTATGTTTGAGCCTAATATATTCAGTTTTCATACATGTAACGTTACTGACAATCATTTCCCAAAGCATACTACTGGAATGGTGAATTAAAAATGTTTTTCCTACCTTCCAGACCTCCATTGGTTTCAGTTCATTCTGCTATTAAAATCAACTTGTTGATACTGTAAACGTTCTTGGGATAGGTAATCCATCATCACCAACAAGACGTGTATTCAGGTTTTTTTAGAAGTTATGTAATTTTAGTGTTTAAGCTCAATAAAAAGCGTGGAGTGAATGTATGCCTCCACCGGGGAATATAGTCCCAAAAGAAGACCTGCGTTTATGGAAAAATTTAAAGGACCGTGACTTCATAAGGCTGTGTAACTATTAGCAGGAGAAACATGGATTTTTAAGGTGGGTGTATCACTTGAATATTTGATTTTGAAAGATTAAGAGATTTAGCAAAATATCAGGAAAGCTGAAATACGGTTTTATCCTTTGGGAAATGATTGTCAGTAACGTAACATGTATGAAAACTGAATATATTAGGCTCAAACATACAAAATAGGTGGTATGGTCCTTTAACTTTGTCTGGACACGTTCCTGCAGGTGAATTCTCTCTGCTGCCGTCATGTTTTAGCCACGTGTGTAAAACTAATCGGTACTAAAGTCCTTTATAATTTATTTACTTTATTATTATTTATATATTATTTGTTCCACATGTGGCTTTGCGTGTTGTTTCTTCATGTTTATTGCGTGTTACTTGATGGTGTTATGATGAGCTGCTGTAACATGGGATAAATAAAGCTGTATGAACTGAACTCACCCTTTGTCTTTGGCGTGCACGTCGGCTCCGTGGTGCAGCAGGTATTCCACCACGGCCACTCGGTTGTAACCGGCAGCAAAGTGAAGCGGCGTGGAGTGGCGTCCCTCCAGATCGCGGCAGTTCACGTTCTGAGGCGTGCAGAGTTGCTGCCGTGCACAGACAACACGTCAATTAACATCTTCAATCAATCTGCAGCATCGTCCAAACAAATCTGTAACTTTCTGACTCTGCAGGCGCGGAGGTTTTATTTTCTCTGCTAAACGTTCTTTTTTCCCGTCCATCACCGTGCTTCATTCCACATGTTTGAAAATGAAACTGCGCGGCTAGGGCTGGGCGATAAATCGATTTAATCGATAAATTTGAGTTTACGCTTTGGCACGATGTATAAAATGGCTAAATCAGAAAATTGAGTGTTTTTTTTTTTTTNTTTTTTTTTTTTTAACTACTATCTAACTATTTTTAACGGGGAAAATGCGAGTCGTTCTCCGTCAACCCAATCCGTTCCTGTTTTGTGCACGTTAAACCTACACGCCTTCTTTATACTTTCACGTGTCCGTGACGGTCTGCAGCTCCACCTGCAGCAGATATGGACGTGGTTACACCCTACCAATCAACGGTCCGTCACGTTTGCTGATGTCACGCTCACGAAGCTTTCACAGGTCAGACATGCTAGCAAGATGCTAACAAACACTTCAACTGAAGATGAGTTTGTTTCTAAAAAGGTGACGTTTCATCAACAGTTCACAGTTTTATAAAAGGTGGAATGATGTGCTCTCTTTTTTAAATTCATTACCGACTTTGGAAGCTCAGTCTGGAAATGTAAATTAAAGGCCTGATGTTGATAGTATTTTTTTTTGGGATGAGGTTGGGGAGGAGATTTGTTGCCTGCTCTTCTTTTATTAATATATTTATATATTATTTTCTCCATAAGCAGAGGGAAAATTATGTGCACTTCCTTTTCGTCTGGAAGTTGTTCGGTTTTGCGTTTCCTGTAAACGTTACAGACCCGTTTGCTGCACGCTTCACGGCTGCAGCAAACGGGTCTGTAACGTTTACAGGAGCTGCAGCTACTAAAGTAGCAGCCCTTAAAACCATTTTAGCAGCTGTGACAGAAACATGCAGCAGAGTGGCAGCAATGCAGCGCTGTGAGCTGCAGATCTGCAGTCAAAGCGCAGCGAAAAAGCAAATGACGTTAGCTAATTTGTTTTTGTTTTTTGTTGTTTTAGTTGAGAGAAAAACAAAAAAAAAAAAAATCGATTTAAATCAAAAATTGTCCATCAGCGTGTACAAAATCGAGATTTTATTTTTCGGCCATATCGCCCAGCCCTATGTGCAGCGTTATTCCCGTTTATATGACTAATCGCATTCTGATTACAAAGATTAAGACACACACACACACATCACCCCACTCTGTAATGGCGGCTTCCCACTCCACCTCCCACTGTGGGTATTCTGAAAGAGTCTAAACATGTTTGTTTTCCAAAGCTAAATCTGCAGCCTTTAGTGTAAATTACAGAACACCAGGAAAAAAAACAAACATGAGTAAGAACAGGAAGTAGTATATTTCCTCAAGAAAAAAAATCCAAAGAGTGGCATGGAAATGAAGAAGTGAAACGGCAGCAGGACTAAAAGACGAGCAGAGGCTTTACCTGCACCGTGTCCAGATCTCCTGCTTTCGCTGCCTCAAGAAATCGATAATCCACGTCAGAGTTACGAGTGGGAACATTTTCTGTGGGAAAAACAAGAAAAGTTCAAGATGGAGGAAATTCTCCTACAGGACTCCCAAACATGGAGCAAACATCATGCATTCATGGAAACATCCCTGACTTCCCATTTACACCACAGGCCAGAAGTCTGAGGCTAGCACAAGCAGACTGTGCAGCATGTTAATTCTAAATGATGTGGGAGAAGGCAGACAGCAGGAATAGAATGTTAAAACACAACAGGAGTGCTGCACTAATACAAGCTGATGCCTTCATGAAAAATCATTTCTGTAGCCAGAGTGGCTACATGATGTGAGAACTGTTGACTAATTAGCTACATTTATTTTATATATTTTTGTCATTTCCTGTGCAATAAATTGGAAAACAAACAGTGTATTGATGAATTTTGTTAACCCTCTGGTGGATTTGAAAGGCATGTTTTCTTTAAACAATCGCCAAAATTACACCATTTGTCATAGCCAGAAACTTTAAAAATCAAAATTATCGCCAGGTTTTCAAATTTCCGACAGTCCTTGAACTACCCATGTGCACCTAACCCTTCCGTAAGGAAACGTAACCAAATCTAAGCTTAGAATCGTGATATTTCCTCAAAATCACTTTATTATAAATGTCCCATTTAAAAAGTCACTAAAAATAAACCCTTTGTACAATCCAAATTTTGTAAAAAGCAACAAATTCTGTGTTTTTCACCACAACTAGCAAGCCTGGAGCACCTGTGGTCTCTTTAACAGTCATGTGACAACAATTCAGCCAGTCATTGGCTGAATGCAGACTGCAGCAGGANCTCTTTAACAGTCATGTGACAACAATTCAGCCAGTCATTGGCTGAATGCAGACTGCAGCAGGAACACTAAGCCTATGTTTATAATAGGTTATAAAAATGTAAATAGTTCAGTACGTATAGTCCCTTTTTTTAAATTTTTTTTTTTATTTTATTTTTCCAGTATTGGTAACACTTGGAAAAATGTTGTATATATAAATGTTGTATATATAGATTACATCTTTTTTCAATTTTTTAAAAATAAATTATCAAAGAAATTCAACNGTTGTATATATAGATTACATCTTTTTTCAATTTTTTAAAAATAAATTATCAAAGAAATTCAACTTATGTTTTTATCTTTTTTTATGATTTATGACATTATAACTGTGTTATACTGCACAAAAGACATGTCTGAGTTCTTCCTACATATAGCCATGATGGTGCTGCTTCCATAGAGGTGCAGGACTTGATGCTACAGTGAAAAATGAGCCTCAGTGATAAAAATGTGACAGGAGCAAAACCCACCCAGAAAGTGTTTGGAGTCCAGATAAAATCTGAGGGTGGCCTCAGACTTCTGGCCTGTAGCGTTCACTAATGGCTGGCTCATGCTTCATGCAGACGCAGCATGGACGTCTCCTCATTGGACCGTTCACGTGTCCATGCTTCTCGCTCATTCATGACGACCGTTTCAGCGGTGGCGCTGTATGTAACAACGGTTGGCTAACGTCCCAAAACATTATTTATCCTCGCTCCTTCTACACCGCCACACTCCACCTTTCCTCCGTACCTCCTATCTCTTCGCTTGGCCAACCATCATTGGAGGCGCGTAACGTCACGTAAACGCCGTACGCGTTGCTTCAAAATCGGGTGGTNCCAACCATCATTGGAGGCGCGTAACGTCACGTAAACGCCGTACGCGTTGCTTCAAAATCGGGTGGTGTGTGACGACGCAGTCGACCCTCCAAAGCGGCGTCTGCGGCCGGCCATTATGGTTGCAATTACGTCACACTTCCCATGCGACAGTAGGCGCCGCATCAGCATCAAAATACACATTTGGGTCAATGTTTGATTTAATTTTTGTGTCAAAAACTGTTTTTTTTTTTTTTAAACTAAGAGAATTTCTTCATTTTAAATAATTAAGTAAAATTTACTCATCCATGTGAAGCATGAACCATAATTTACAGGAAGATCTAAGAAGATTTATATATTTATTTTTACGTTTCTAGATGTTTTATCTACATATTTATCATTAGAGACATTTTGTACTTCCTGTTTGATTATGTGGTTGCACACTTTTATTTGTCTGATTACGTGTGAATGCACCGTTAAGGATCATTACAAATATCGTTGTACTCGCAATGACAATAAGACTTCCTGTTTCGCTCCATCCGGCCTTCAATCTTCAAACTTCAAACTAAACAGGAAGTGGTCTGAGGTAAAGAGCGCGTGCGTCGGTTACCGTTGAGGATTTGCTGCACGGCCTCGTTGCCCATTTGTGCGGCGGTGAAGCCCTGCAAAGACACGATGGAGGGGTCGGCGCCGTAGCTCAGCAGCAGCTTACAGGTCTGGATGTGTCCAGCCAGCGCCGCCCTGTGGAGCGCCGTCTGACCCAGCGTGTCCACGGCGTTTACCTGAGGTCAAAGGTGAGAAAGGATGGAAGGTAACAGATTTTTAGCATTTTACAGAGAAATGACATAAAGGCAAATTTATTTATGTGGAACCATTCAGACATGAAGGTATTTCAAAGTGCTTTACACGGATATAAAAGACATCAAATTAAGATAAAAAGAAGGAAATTAAAAATATAAAACAGAATCAATAAAACAAAGAGTTTAAAAACATTCAAGAAAATTTAAAACAGTAAAACTGAAAGTTTAAGAGCTGAAGGAATAAACAGAAACATTTTCAGCCCCAGTTTGAAGGAGCTTAGTGATGTGACTACCTTTGACCTTCTGGAAGTTTATTCCACATAATTGGTGCGTAGAAACTAAATGAAGCTCTGACTCAGATCAGAGCCAGACCATCTGAAAGGTCTGGAGCTTCAAAACAGAAGCAGATCTGAAATACATTCTGGTCCTGAACCATTTAGACTTTATAAACTTTAAACTCTGCTCTTATTCAGACTCTGAGTATTTGGGGTTTGTCACTGAACCTGACTCGTCTTTCAGATCACACATCAAAAACCTGGTTTCCAAGCTGAAATTTAAATCAGGATTCTTCTAAAGGAAGAAATCTGACTTTTCTTTAAAAGCATCAAAGTATCTTACATCACCCTTCTTATTTCTCCACATTGAGTCAGAAAAACAGCAACAGATTAATGATTTTATATGGTTTTCGGTTCTTTGTGTCAGAGCAGAACTCAGCAAAAAAGCCTTTAGGTTTGCTGCTTCTTTCTGCTGTCTGATCAGACTGTCCTCAGTGAGTTCAGAAAGGTTTTAAAAGAACAGGAAGTGAGCAGTGTTGGACAGTTTCTATGCTTTTAAACATTTGTTAGTCGGTATATAAGAATCTTCTTGCTATTGTAAATGATCTGAATGTTGCTTATGTATCTGTGGAACTATGCAGCCGTCTTGGCCGGGTCTCTCTGAGAAAAGAGATTTTTAAATTCTTTGGGAGACAGGAAGCCAGTGCAGAGACTGAAGCTGTGGAGTGATGTTCTCTCTGGTTTTAGTTAGAACTCGTCTGTTAGAAGCTGGTTTAGGAGGCCTGTAGGACACAGCAGGAGGACAGACCTTTGCTCCGTGTTTCTGCAGCACCTCCAGGATGTCATTATGAGCCCTTTCAGCAGCAACATGCAGAGGAGTCATGAAGCTGCAAGACACAAACACGCAGAGAAATCAAACCTGAACAGAGCAACCGTTTCTCCTCAGAATCAACACGGTGCTGCTTCAGCAAATTTGATTTAATAAATCACTTCATCAGGTTTTTCTCTGTGGAAAATGCTGCCTCATCTTCAAAATCACAAACTAACATGTAATAACAGTAAACAAAAAACTCTATTGTGGCCAATGAGCAGAGAGAGTGTTGTCACATGACTTCTGCTGATATTTTATGGTTTGACTGGATGCTTTCCTGAATGAAACTGAACTAAACCAAAGCGGTAAATACAACAATGTAAAGATTTAAAGCGAACGATCTGAGAATGCCCTAAAACTGCGTAACTAAACATGGCCGACGTACTCTTTGTTCTTCTCGTTGATGTTGGCGCCTTTACGCAGCAGCAGCTCCGTCACCTGTTTCCTCTTTGGGTGGGGGGACGCCACGGCACAGTGCTGCAGGACGCAAAAACACACAGTCTCAGCACCGCTAACGCTGCACAAACGTTTTCACAACCATGCTGATGTGCTACAGAAGGGGACATTTCCAGATATTAATCAATAATAGTAATCGTATGACCTTTCTCTCGCTCTCATATGCAAGCAAATCCTTTTTTTTTTTTAAAACAGTAATGTTCACTGGGAGAAATCAGATATATCATAACAGAAGATAATCCTGCATGACAAATCCTACACGTGAATCTAATATGTCAAAAAAGGTGCTGACTGAACTGTGTTCACTGTTCACACTGATTTATATTTTGTGTTTCAATATATCTTCTGCACCATTTCCACACAGAATCTTTTAATATAACATATTATAACAGCATCTTTGCATTTTTAATTGTTGAATTATTGTTAATTATTACTTAATTATTATTAACTGTCCATTCTAGAGAACACAATTTTGGTTACATGCAGTTTATCTTTCTGCCACCAGAGGGCGCCAGTGACAACATGGAAGCAACATGCTAATGCTATTGCAGAGTTACTGATATTTTTCAGTTAATAAGTGGTGCAGTTTCTACTTAAAACTAGTCTTAAATTACAGAGGTAGGACTCATTAAACTGCCTTTGCACCATTTTCACACATTTCTATGTAAACTAAAGCTCATTATTTATATTAATGTTGACTTAAGGTTGAATTATGAAAAGCGGCACTGAGGTCAAATCACTTTCAACTCAAGAATTAAGGTGAATTTGATTAAAAAAATAAATAAAAAAATTCCTTCTCTGGGATCAAATTTGAATTTCTCATGTATAAGCCGCCTCCTCGATTTGCTTTGTGAAATTTGGTAATAAAAACTCGGCTTATACTTGAGTTTATACTTTGTAATATACTTTATATTTTTGTAAATATAATTATATGTTTATACTTTATTTTAAGTTTATACGGTATGTTCTGAGGTTCTGACCAGAGCCGTCTCGTTGGTCTGAGGATGTTTGAAGCTGATGATCTCCAGAGCCAACGTCTTCTTCACTTTGGCCATGTCTGCCTCCCGGGCCGCCTGCAGCAGCGAGTGACCTTTGAACTCATCTACATGTCAGGAAAAGCAGAAGACAACATAAAGGATTAAAATTATACGGGATTTTGTGTTATGACCTTTTTCTGTGTTTCTGTGAGAGTACGATAAGTAATCCATCACATTGAACACAACGGCTATTAACTGTTTTTAGAAGTGACTTTAACAGGAAGCTGCACAGAAGAAAACGTACGTCTCCGCTAGGAAATATAGTCCCAGGAGGAGATGGCTTTTACAGAGAAATTTAAAACAACCGTGCCTTCCTACATTACATGCCAGCAGGCAGATCGTTGACAAAAAAAAAAAAAAAAAAAANAAAAAAAAAAAAAAAAAAGAACATCTAAATACAGTTTTATGTTTTGGAAAATAGTCATCTGTGTATGTGGTAGTATTTATTGGGCCCACATGCAAAATCACTGGTGTGGTCCTTCAAAGATGCATCCCTGTGTAACACGGAGGACTTACAGGTGAGCCTCTCCTTCAGCTCTGGAGTGGGGGCCATGTCCACAGCGCTCTTGCTGTGGCAGTTGAGCAGGGTGGGGTCGGCGCCGTGGCTCAGCAGCAGCGAGCAAACCTCCACGCGGTTCTTAGACGCGGCTTCGTGCAGAGGCGTGAACTGCCACAGGTCCATGGCGTTCACGCAGGCGCCGTGCTGCACGAGCACAAAGGAAATAACGCTGACGTCAGCATCCCAAAAAGCCAGAATCAGAAATTATCCATTCAGAATATTTAAATTTGTAATAAAGTCTAATCCAATCTAACCCAGCCTCTGCTCTTAACTTTATTATTATTTTTTTAATTTAACCAGGTAAAGTCTCAGAGAGACCAGGCCAAGACGGCAGCTTAAAAACAAATTTCAACAACAAATACAAGTTTTAACAATAAATGCAACACAGACAGACTTTATACATACACAGCATTCAAAGGATTTCTCCAAGAAAAATTTACTCGTCTCAATTAACCGTCCTGACGGAGTCTACAAACAAAAACACTGAACCAATTTCCTGTTTCTTTAACATCGACTTGCAATCAGCTCAGACATTTTTAGATCCGTCTGTAAAGCAGCAGAAGAGTTTGCGTCTTACTTTCAGCAGAAGCTCCGTGACCTCAAAGTGACCGTAGGAGCAGGCGTTGTGAAGAGGAACCAGGCCGCTGCACGGACAGGACACAGGTTAGCGTCACATGACTTAACCACGACGAAACGCAGCCGCTACTTATCAAATGCCACGTCTGCGGTCTGGCTGTGTGTGTGTATGTGCGTTCTAACACGACTCTCACCCCTTGTCTTTGGCGTGGACGTCGGCTCCGTGCTGCAGAAGGAGCTGGACGATGCGGACCCGGTTATATCCGGCAGCCAGGTGAAGAGGCGTGGACTGAAAGAGAGGAGAGCTCGTTACAAACGCAGCTGATTGGCTGGTTTAGCACACGCTGCCTTCGATGGCCGTGGGAGCAAAGCGCTGATTAGGGCCGGAAGCGATGTGCTGCAGCAGCCTGCGCTCGGTGAGTTGTGGCTGAACGATGAAAATGATGCTGCAAGGTCAATGAAGTTGTGAAATTCAGTGAGAATTCATCCGCTGTCATTAATGCGTCTGACCTGAGCGAGTGACGAGTGTTACAAGAACATCAAGCTTACAACGCGCCAACCAGCTGACGACCAGGTTGGTAAATAAATCAAAATAACCTCAATAACAGTAATAATCATAACCTTGGAGCATTTTCACATCTGCAGATCGTTTGTTCTGGTCTGAATCAGGAACTAAATTGTTGGTTTGGTTCAGTTTCACACAGAAAAACATCCAATCAAACCAGAACCTATCAGCAACTGTCATGTGACAACGCTCTCTCTGCTGATTGGTCAGAAATGTCTGGGGGCGGAGAAAGAAAATCAAAACAGGAAAAAATTTACTGTGGCGGGAAAATAAATAAATAACATGACCAAAGGAACTGGAATATTGTTTAAGACGTGGAAAATCACATGTTGCTTCACATGATGTGAAGAAGTGCTGCTTCAGGAGAACATAAACACGCTAACCTGAACACGTTTAGCTAAGATTGACGTGTTTCCACCTTGAACAGCGTCCGTTTGATTTGTTCATCAAAGGTGGAGTTTGCTTAATGTGAACCATGAAGCATCGCAGCGTCTCTACCTACAGAAGCTAGCGGCAGAGATGCTACGTGTTTGTGAATCTAAAATCTAGATCAATTAATAGATCAATAGATTGATCTGTAGTTTGGATCATGTAGCCTACGCTCCATGGAGCCGGACGTAAACTATCTCCTAAACAGTCTGGTGGAGTTTACTGGTTAAATAAACTCCGCCTTTGATGATCAAATCAAACGGACACTGTTAAAGGTGGAAACATCAATCTGAGCTAACGTGTGTTCAGATGAACACGTGTTCAAGTTAGCGTGTGCTTGTATGTTCTCAGCTTGTTGCTCCATTCTCCTGTTCAGCGCGTGAAGGCAGCACGTCTTCATCATCATGTGAAGCATGTGAACCCGCGTACGATTACTGAACCGTACCAAGGAGAAAAAAACAAACCAGACCAAACTCATGTGTGTGAAAACGCCCTTCAACAGTGACATGCAAGAAAGAATGCACTAGTGCAACTGTTAGAATATTAATTTTGAAATGCAGAGTAGCTGCAGTAAGCAGGTGTTGGCGTACGCTTCGTTACAAAATACCGGGAAAACAAATCAATTTTTTTTATTTCAGCCAAGAGAAATAAGGTTAGTCTCAGCAAAGCTGTGAATCAGAGTCCAGCGGCGTTCATCCTCTAAGCTCACGATCCAACACACTCAGTTCACGTTAGCATGCAGCGACACGCAAAGCCAAATGTTAGTACTCAGGCCACAGAGACAGGATCTACGAAATCACAGAGACGTCAATCAGCGATGGACAACACAAGCAGTCAGAAGCACAGCACCGGGGTGAAAGGTCAAAGGCCATTTTTTCCATTCATTAATGCATACCAAATGATTTAAAAGTGAATTATAAGGTGACAAAATACACAGGGGAGGGCCTTCAGGCATGCACGAGTAACCATGGCAACCAGGAAACAAACATAACACACATGGACAGAAGAGTGATGGAAAAGTTGGAGGAAGTGCAGATGAGTGTGCAGAGGAGGCGAGAGACGTGTTAAGCTCCTCTCCAATTCAAAACACGCAATCATGTGACATCCATGCACACGCACATAAACACGCACACAAAACACACACACGCAAGCACACTAGGAATGGCAATTTCAACACAGAAATTTGAACGGTTTTGAAACACACCAACAACTGTTTCTAAACTTCTCACGCATACGTCACGTGAGGGTTTAGGAGGCGTGGCTAAACCTCATTACTTCAATGAATCAAGGGAAAGGACTTACTGAAAGCTGTATAGAATAACTGGCACAAATTAAAATGCAGACATAAGCATCATCTCATAAGCATGATAAATAAAAAAAATTGCTGTCAGTTGCCATGACGCAGATATGATAATTATGTATGTCAAAGTCTGTAAACCATCAGCACAAAGCATGTATCTCTTTGCTCACATACTGTACAGGAAAAGTCTTCAGGTTTTGGAACAGGAGGCGTGCAACACCTGCTGCAACTACTACACCTGCTGCAACTACTACACCTGCTGCAGTTACATCACCTGCTGCAACTACTACACCTGCTGCAACTACAACACCTGCTGCAACTACTACACCTGCTGCAACTACTACACCTGCTGCAATTACAACACCTGCTGCAGTTACATCACCTGCTGCAACTACTACACCTGCTGCAACTACTACACCTGCTGCAATTACAACACCTGCTGCAACTACAACACCTGCTGCAACTACAACACCTGCTGCAACTACTACACCTGCTGCAGTTACAACACCTGCTGCAGTTACATCACCTGCTGCAACTACTACACCTGCTGCAACTACTACACCTGCTGCAACTACAACATCTGCTGCAACTACTACACCTGCTGCAATTACAACATCTGCTGCAGTTACATCACCTGCTGCAACTACTACACCTGCTGCAACTACTACACCTGCTGCAACTACAACATCTGCTGCAACTACTACACCTGCTGCAATTACAACACCTGCTGCAACTACAACACCTGCTGCAATTACATCACCTGCCAGTAGATGCGCTGGTTGATACGTTTTGAAAGAGCATAGCTATACTGTGTGTGTCGAGACGTTTCGAAGCCTTGAAATTGCCATCCCTAACATGCGCACGTGCACACACACACACACACACACACACAGAGGAGCATTTGGGTNTGCCATCCCTAACATGCGCACGTGCACACACACACACACACACACACAGAGGAGCATTTGGGTAGGATACATGAGTGACTTGTACACCCAAGTCCATAATGTGCAATTAACAAGAGACAGCCGCTTATTGGTCAGATAAAACTAAAATAATGAATTACAAACAAAATCACAATAGTGCATCAATCAGGTGGCCGTTATCAAAGTCGACTTACCAGCATTTTTTGGGATGTTGACTGATCGACAAATGTTGCCACAGAGTCACACGGAAAACAAAACGAAACAAAAATTACAAAGTGATACTTTTTATGTTGTTTTTTGTTTTTCCACAGTTCACAAGCATGTTTGTGAAATTCATGGTGAACCATCAGCTCAGGGTTAAGTGTGATTTCTCCAGCTTCTCCCACACACACGTGCTGGGAAGTGGAGAGATGTGGATCCACGCCGGCATAATGGCTTAGCTCATGCAAACGCTAAATACATAATAAGAGACGCAGGGAGGACCAACACTTTAAAGGACCATACCGGTGATTTTTGCACGTTCAAGCCCAATAAATGCAACCCGCATTCAAGTTATGTTACTGACAACCATTTTCCAAAATATAAAACCGTATTTTAGGTTTCCTGTTACTTTGCCAAATTGCCTAATCTTTCAAAATCAAATGTTCAGGTGATACACACACTTGTAGATCACTTTTAATTTCTCAGTAAAAGCCATCTTATCCTGGGACTATATTCCCTGGCAGAGACTTACATTTCATTCAGTGCAGCTCTGTCAGATCGGTTAAATTAAGTAACTTCAGCAAAGCATTTAACAGACGTGTTGTTCTCTGTGATGGATTATTTACCTCAGCACGTTTCAAGTCTCAGAAAGTTGATTTTTATGTTGTACTGACATAAACTGAAAGTAACGGCAGTCTGGAAGGTAGGAAAAACAATTCTAATATTTATTGCTCTAGTAGTATATTTTGGAAAATGGCTGGCAGTAATATAACATGTATACGGAGTAATATAACATGTATACTGGGCTCAAACATGCAAAATCACCAGTCTGCTCCTTTAAAAAAAGAAGGAAAGGTGATGTAGTTTTATCAGCAACAATAAATGTTCATGGAAGCTGCTGTTTATACTGGTGAATCTGTAGAGTTTTATAGTTATTTGTATAAGTAAAATAGATTTTTGGCAGGTAAGAAGGTTTAATTTTGATTAATTTTATAGAGATGAGTAATGCATGATAGATAAAAATAAAATGTTATAAATAAAAAACAGAAAAATGGAATAAATGAGTGAAATGTGAAGAACAGATTCTTTTGGTTCAGTCACCCACAAAGAAAAAAAAAGACAAGTTTAATGCCAAAAACACAAAAACACACACCATGTGTTAACTGCTCTACACACTGCCTCTCAGCAACCCATGGAGTGTGTGTGTGTGTGTGTGTTAAACCTGTGCCAGAGGTTTGTCTGTCCACACACCAACACATTTCATTGAGTGTATGGCTTTTCTACAAATACATTTTAGGTTTAAGCAATATTTGACAAACGA
Source organism: Lucifuga dentata (assembly GCA_014773175.1). Taxonomy (NCBI): domain Eukaryota; kingdom Metazoa; phylum Chordata; class Actinopteri; order Ophidiiformes; family Bythitidae; genus Lucifuga; species Lucifuga dentata. The sequence goes on from VXCM01002077.1 coordinate 37,716, forward strand.
CCTGACTCGTCTAAATGAGAGAAAGAGCGAGAGAGAGAGAGAGAGAGAGAGAGAGAGAGAGAGAGAGAGAGATGGATTATTTATGTCAGCACGTTTCATATCTCTATAAGTAGATTTTTATGTTGTACTGGAATGAACTGAAACCAATGTCAGCCTGGAAGGTAGGAAGAACAGTTCTAAAATGTACTGCTCCAGTAGTATATTTTGGGAAATGTTTGTTGCTAATGTAACATGTATGTGGGTTGTTTATATTAGGCTCAAACATGCAATTGCCAGTATGGTCCTTTAAGTTGAAGGCAGTATTTATGGTGAACAAACACACAACGTTACATGAACGAAAAGTTGAAATTGTAAAAGTGGAAGATGACTGAGATGGATTCTGAGTCTCACACATGCATGATTAAAAAGAAAAACTTGTAAACGTGAGTTTTTCTGCCATTATGTCTGAAATCCTGCTCAGATTAAACTCAGAGTTGTTCTGTTAGGGCTGGGCGATACGACCTCAACATAAAACCTCCACTTTTTTCACACTTAAGCCGTTACACAGAGCGATGCGGAAAAAAAAGAAAAAAAAAAAAAAAANAAAAAAAAAAAAAAGACAAGAAATTGCGAATTTTTTGCGGGAAGTAAATACAGTATATACAAACCAAACCTGCTGCGAGTTTTGCAAATATTTTTTTTGGGTTCATGCCAAAAAACGCACAACGAAAAAAACTGAGTCAGCAACAAGTGATGAGGAGCTGTTAGCTCAGAAAAGCAGCGGCGGGGTTCTGCTTCATTAAACATGAAGGAGGCGGAGCCTGTTTGATACAGGAATTAAAGCTTTATCACGACCGCTTCTGGACATTCTTAATGAAGCCACGTTAAAGGACCATACCACCCATTTTGCATGTTTGAGCCTAATATATTCAATTTTCATACATGTAACATTACTGACAGTCATTTCCCAAAGCATACTACTGGAACGGTGAATTAAAAATGTTTTTCCTACCTTCCAGACCTCCATTGGTTTCAGTTCATTCTGCTATTAAAATCAACTTGTTGATACTGTAAACGTTCTTGGGATAGGTAATCCATCATCACCAACAAGACGTGTATTCAGGTTTTTTTTAAAGTTATGTAATTTTAGTGTTTAAGCTCAATAAAAAGCGTGGAGTGAATGTATGCCTCCACCGGGGAATATAGTCCCAAAAGAAGACCTGCGTTTATGGAAAAATTTAAAGGACCGTGACTTCATAAGGCTGTGTAACTATTAGCAGGAGAAACATGGATTTTTAAGGTGGGTGTATCACTTGAATATTTGATTTTGAAAGATTAAGAGATTTTGCAAAATATCAGGAAAGCTGAAATACGGTTTTATCCTTTGGGAAATGATTGTCAGTAACGTAACATGTATGAAAATTGAATATATTAGACTCAAACATGCTAAATGGCTGGTATGGTCCTTGCTTGACAGAGAACGACCTGCTAAAATTCCCATTAAAAATACTTAGATATAAGTTCTTTTGCTTTTTTTTTTAAATCTTGATTTGGCGATTCAGCAATTTTACACATCATGCCAAAACATAAAATCAGATTAATTGATTAATTTATTGCCCAGCCCTACTTCCTCCATGTTCACACCATCTGAGTTACAAACGTCTCCACATCGTTTATCAGGTGTTTATGAAGTGTTTAGCGTTATGACAGATGCGTGGCGTGTGCGGGTCGGTGTCTTACCTTCCGGCCGTCGCTGGCGTGACAGTTGACGTTTAATGGAGTCAGCAGAGCCATCAGCTTTTCCTCGTTTCCGCTCCTGTTGCAGACGGATGAAAAGACGAGCGTCACCGAGTCTTCCTCATCAAAATGCTCGACGGTGAAGCCGACTGAAGTCGTTATTATGCTAGCGCTATGAATAAATGATCAGCAGAGGCTTTTAGCTGCTGCAGAGTAAAACACTGAGCTCATCGCTAAACGGTCTGAACCAGCAAGGTGTTTCTGCTGAATGAAGGTGTGGCGTCGCTCCTGAGGTGATACAAACAGGTAGAAACACAAACAGCCTGCAGGATTTTCTGGAATAATCCTTCCAAAGAAGATTCTCACCGTCTGTAAAATGTATGATTTGTCTGTTTTACAGCTGATCATCACGGCTGATACTCACCTGGCTGCTTCCAGGAGTTCATCCTTTTTGTATTCACCTGGATGAAAACAAACCTTCAGATTAGTGCTGGGAAGGTCACGTATTCTCCTAAAGTCATGAGAACAGATCATCATGTTTTAATGTAGTGTGCTGTCTTTTGGTATGTTTGCCTTGATGAACAGCTGAGAGGAAACTAACAGGAAATGTCAGATGAAGGGAATCACGCTGGAGTTAGACAGGATTCTAAATAGATTAGAGGAAAATTAAACCTGATCTAAAATGCCTGGACAAATGTTTGGATGGATTTTGACTTTTAATTAATTTTTAATAGTAATTCAAAGCAGAAAATAAAACTGCACGATAATAACAGGCAGGTTTTATGAGCTAGTATGTAAAAGGGATCTCCTGAAGTTAGCATAGCAGCTAGGCTAACACTGTTAGCTTTGCTTGTTCTGTCACAGGAAGTACAGCTAGCTAATGCTCCAGCTATGTTTGACTGAGTCAGAGTCACTTCCTGTTTGTTTTGTCTCTCTAATCATCTGATTGGCTCTCCTCCTCATGTGACTTTCTTGGTATTCACCAGGTGTTTCTGCTTCAGGTGGAGAAGCCAATTTGTTGTGTTTCCACCTTTAGCTGTTAGCTTAAATGCCTGAACAAACATTTTAGATCACCAGAGATTCCTCGTGTCTGCAAAGATCGCCTTCGTTTTTCCTACGCGAGCAAAAAAGTTGATTTCTGACCGCAGCGATTACGATGCAGCGCGTTCTGAGCCGACACGCTCAGATCCACGCAGGTAAAAGTCACACAGACAACACGGCAAAGATCACACTATAACATTATAACATTCATATTATAACTAATATGAATGTTCTTTCATTTCTACAAACTGCTTTGTTATAAAATTCACCTGCTGAATAAGTGGGTGAGAAGTGAGATGCTTTTAATAAATCTTTATGTTTGTGGCCGTTAGGCACGCCGTTGTCATTAAGCACAGGCTGCGTCTATAAGAAAACTGTGATCAGAGTCTACATGAAACGTGTGACGACAGTTCTGATTGGCTGATCCTCTCTATCTTCTCTTGCCGCAGATGAAAGGAAGGTGAAGGAAAAAACAAAAATCGACCTCGGAGCAAATAAAATAAAAGCTGCATTTTTGCTAATGCAAAATTTCACCTTGCATGTGTATATTCTCATTATCTGATGTAGCTTTTAATTATTGGTGCTTAAAATCTCGTTCCCTGTGATATTTTAATCTTTGCTCTCCTGCGTGTCTTCACTGTTTGGGTTAAATGTCTGAAATGGAGAGGTAAGAGACAGGAAGTCACCTGTGAGAACAGCCTTGGCTGAAGGGTCGGCGAGCTCCAGAGCAGACTTCCCATCGGTGTTGCGGATGTTGGGATCCGCTCCGTGTTGGAGTAACACTGACGGAGAGGACACGGAAGAAAAATTCATGTTTCTGATGTTTCGTTTGGCCTCAAAATGTCCAGCAGTGGTGCATCAACAGAGTCCCTTTTAATTTTATTAAAATGTTATTTTTTTTATGGTAGCTTACATCTGCGTGCTGATAGGGCGATAAAACAGAGACATAATCAGGCTAGAAGGTGCTACAACAGAGCATACCTCCACCAAGGCCGACAAAATCACACCATTAGCATTAATTTGACTCCAAAATGTAATCCCTTCTTCTTCTCGACATTATCTGTCTGTCCCCCAAACTTCATCCTAATCTGTCCATAACTTGAGATTTTCTGCTAAAGCAGACGAATGTGTTTAACCAGCGTGAGTAACTCAGCCTTTTATCACCTCAAAAACACAAATGTCCCAGAATCAGAATTAGACAAAACACACAGAACAAGCAGATGTTTGAGTGTGAGTGAAATCTGAAGAAAGAGGATCAAACGACGAGGATCGTTCATCAGCATCAAGCCAACAGGACTCAAAAAACAAAGACGCACTTCACACAAAACACCTGTCAGACATGAAGCACCGTCTGTCTCCGTGTCTTCACCCGCCTTCTTACAGATTCATAAAAAAAGAATAAATCACGATAACTACGCAGCGTCACGCTAAGTAACCGCCGTGATAAATGAAGCTCATTCATAAAGCTTCTCTTACGGTCATCAGAGCACCGTGTCGCTGTCAGGTGTGTCTCAGGTAAAAGCCAATGAAGATCAGCGTGTTAATGAGCTGCTTCATATTTAAGAGTCATGATTTATCCTGATTCATGTGGTTTTAAAGCAACATTAACACGTTAAACCGGCAAAGAAAGATAACTTCTGCTTTACAGCTCCACATGTTAAAAGACTGACACTAAAATAAGAGGTAAACACACATATTAACCTCCGCAGCGTTTCCCATACACAGGCGGTCCGCCCAGGTACATCATAAGATAAAATCTGAATCACAGGACAGAAGGTAGACCCAGCCTTAAAAACAATACAACTGTGATACTGCTGTCACACACACACACACACAGGCGCTCATACGGAGCACCTGTGTGTGTGTGTGTGTGTGTGTGTGTGAGTGAGAGAGAGAGAGAGATTGGATCAAAACTCACCATTTAAAAACTGACTGATCAGCTGAGGTTTTTAATCTATCAAAGTTATTGATCTCTACCACATGTGAGATAAATACAGATTAAACTCCGCCCAGATTTCATACCTGAAATTTATCATCAGAACACGTCTTCATTTTAGTATGGCGGTGTCTTTTATGAATCACTTCCTGACATGTAAAAAAGGAAATATCACAGTAACGCCTCTTTCAAAGAAAATGCTAAAAGATGTCGGTAACAGACGTTTATGAATGAGGTAACCTGGTTGCGTGAAAATATTTACCTGTATTGACATGTTAAAATCATGCTATCGTTTATGAATCTGGCCCTTCGTGTCTATTCAGGTTGGATCTGATTGTGTGTTTTGAATCTGAGTCTCACCGATGCACACGTCTATCTTGCCCTTGATGGCGGCCTCGTGTAAAGGCGTGTAGTTCCAGTTATCTCTGGCGTTGGGGTCGGCGCCCTGACACAGCAGCAGGCTGACCACTTCGGCGTGGCCGAAGGAGCAGGCGTTATGCAGCGGGATGAGCCCGCCGTCGTCCCTGGCGTGGACGTTAGCCCCCGTCTGCAGCAGGTGCTCCACCACGTCTTTTCTGCCAAAACCTAACGTATGAGGAGAGAAACAGTGAAACCGAGCCGTGACTTAAAGGTACAAACAGTGGCGANAACCTAACGTATGAGGAGAGAAACAGTGAAACCGAGCCGTGACTTAAAGGTACAAACAGTGGCGACTTTATTAGCTACGTCAGAAAAATCTTTATTAGCTATGTCAGTAAAATCTACTTCAATCCTGCACAACACTCTGCAACAAATCAACAAACCCAATTATCCTTTCAGTTTGTTACAGCTGAGGCTGGAATTGGTGTTAACGTTGTGTTTGACAAAATGGGTGGTATGGTCCTTTAAACGTGACACCAGAGGAGGAAGATGTCTGTTATTTGGGTTTGAAGAGACTGAAAATGAAGCTCATGTAACACTTTATTCATCTTTATATGATGATGATGATTAAAGGACCATACTGTGCAGCTATTAGCTTAGCTCTATAACAGTAATTATGAATTAAAATACTGTGTAATTTCCCTGTGGTACATTTCCTGTTTTGTATTTTGCCACAAACTTCTGCATCCTTTGATCACTAATTGTACATGGACTGCTTCTCATAGTGTGTATATATTTATATATATTTATATAGCCTTGCTAGCGCTACATAGTCAGTGGTCAAGATGTTTACACCTGATGAGGGAAGATGTTATTTTATTTGAATAAATGACTGAAAATGAAGCTCATGTAATGCTTAATATTTATGATTTATATGTGATTCAGAGTGTTTTGTAAAATGTCCCCAGTCTGCAGATTTGTTCAGATTATCAAAGACTTAAGTTGTGTTTTGGAGACAAAAAAAAAAGAAGACAAATCTGTGTCAGATAGTTTAGCAGAGACCAAGTTTATAATGTAGAGTTTGTGTAAAAACTTCTGCATTTATGTGAGTTTTTGATCATTTTAAATGTATAGATTTGGTGTTTTATGTGTTCCTGTAGTTTGGTCACTTTGCTTGACATAAAGTAATCAGACAACAAACACTTATTACAACCTAAAACCACACAATCAACAGAACATTAGTTTTATTAATAAAGCATTTACAGCTGTACCTAATAAAGTGAAAAATCAGTTAATTCTACTCAATAAACTTACATTGCATATATATATATATATATATATATATATATATATATATTCGTGATTAATTGCGGTAATTCTTTCCTGAAAGCTTTTCTTTTCTGTATTTCCTAGCTAAGCTAAATGTCTGACGGAGGCTACAGATGTTGACCGTAGGCCTGCAGAATAATCAAATGGTTGCCCAAAAAAGCGCTAAATTAAATCTTAACACCATCTGGCGATTAAATGCGATGCTGGATGCCTAACTATAAAAATGTCAGAATAATAAATATCAATATTTACCAAAACAATTTGAAAAAGGTATAACTGTAGTTAACGAGTTAGCTAGCCAGGGGTGAGCTACAAAACAAATGCAGCTATCTTAGCTCAGCTTAGTCGCGCTAGCATAGCTTAGCTTATCTTAGCTTAGCTTTTTTGCGTGTCTTACCTGCAGCGAAATGAAGGGGAGTTGATTTTCGGCCAGCCATGTCTTTCGCGTTTACGTTCACAGAATCCACAAGTCTCTTCACTCTCGAAACATCTCCATTGCGACAAGCTTCGAACAACTCCCGGAACGCCCCGCCGATGCCGCTGCTGCCGTCAGTGGGGCTGGTGGCTCCCGAGCCAGGGCTGGAGACGCTGNCGCCGATGCCGCTGCTGCCGTCAGTGGGGCTGGTGGCTCCCGAGCCAGGGCTGGAGACGCTGCTGCCCCCTCCAGAGGTTGTCGTGGTGGAACTTGCGCTGCTAGTCAGGGCCGGGGCTGGCAGGTCCGGGGAGGCCTGAGCCATCTCCGTTCCTCCGCTGATCTCCCTTTCACCCTCCGGTGGCCCGACAGCCGAGGCCAGCAGAGCCATCGGCGGAGAGGCTGGAGAAGCAGCCGACAGGGAGCTGTTTCGTGGTGGAGACTGGATGGTGTTCTGTTGTTGCTGCTGCTGCGAGGAGCGACGAGACACCGCCATTACCGCAGCTCTCAGGCAACAATACAAGCTGCTCCGTTTCCGGTGAAAGTGGTCGTGTTTCCTGTCGTCAGCTGTGGAAAACATTTCATCCTCACCAAGAACGAACTCTCCCACTTCAGCTGGAAATTAAGAAGTCCATGGTAAACGAAGAGGGAGCAGTTGTTGTCTTTCTGGATATTGAGAAGGCATGTTATGGAAGCAAGGGCTGATAATAAAATTCTACAATTTAGGAATAAAAAGGTGTGTGATTAGTTGGATTCAGGAGTTCTTTGGAAAACAGGATAATACAGGTTTAAGACTGGAGAAGTGTTTTCAGAGCACACCACAGGGCAACGTAATCAGACCGGTGCTGTCCAGTATTATAAATGTCATTTTTCAAGACATTAGACCATACCACCCATTTAGCATGTTTGAGCCTAATATATTCTATTTTCATACATGTTACGTTACTGACAATCATTTCCCAAAGCATACTACTGGTNGCCTAATATATTCTATTTTCATACATGTTACGTTACTGACAATCATTTCCCAAAGCATACTACTGGTGAATTAAAAATGTTTGTCCTACCTTCCAGACCTCCATTTTCAGTTCATTCTGGTACGCTATTAAAATCAACTTGATATTTGAAATGTTCTTGGAATAGATAATCCATCAACAAATAGTGGAGTGTTTTAGCTTAAACCTACTGCTAACATTAGCAAGTGTTTTACTTTAAACCTGCTGCTAATATTAGCTAATGGAACGTTTTAGCTTTAAAGCTGCTGCTAATCGTGCATGTTTGAGCCTAATATATTCAATTTTCATACAGGCAACATTACTGACAATCATTTTCCAAAGCATACTACTGAAACGGTGAATTAAAAATGTTTGTCCTACCTTCCAGACCTCCACTGGTTTCAGTTCATTCTCTATTAAAATCAACTTGTTGATACTGTAAACGTTCTTGGGATAGGTAATCCATCATCACCAACAAGACGTGTATTCAGGTTTTTTTAGAAGTTATGTAATTTTAGTGTTTAAGCTCAATAAAAAGCGTGGAGTGAATGTATGCCTCCACCGGGGAATATAGTCCCAAAAGCGATGAAAAGACTTTATCTCAGCGTTACTCCAGTACAAATCTTAAAGGTCCACAAAGAAAATTTTCAATAAGACAGATCTGTTTATTAAGGTCAGTCAAGCCAGGGTCGGATTTATACGTTGGCGGGGGGGGAATCCTGCCTGTCCCGATGGCCAGTCCGACCCCGAGTCAACCTAACGGCTAACGAAACTAGCTGTGCTGTCAACTCTCAGTGAGCCCAATGCCATGTCAAGTTCAATCCATCATGTCATGGAGATGACGTGATTGGACCAAACCAAAGCAGAGTGGACATTGACACAGACAGCAGACATTCAGAGCGCTGCTTACAGCAGAGAATTACGACTCGCTGCGTCACAGCGACATCTCACAGATAATACACAATACATGTGAAAAGTAGAATTTGCTCAGGGTCCAGAGACAGTTGTGGTTTGGTCTGGATCTGGACCAGAGTCCAGACTTTGAGGATGACTACTTTATCTTCAGTTATTTATCAGTTACTGTTACTGCTGCTAAAGGTGGAACAACCAGGTATTAATTCAGGGGGTAATTATTAAGTCCACAAGACATGTAGACTTGCTGGGAAAACTCTCCATCATCCAAAAAGCTTGTCCACTCTTTCAACCTCAGACCCATTGCTCCCCGTGTTTGATGCTGGTCAGTCAGCTGGAGAGTTCTTTGAAGGACCTTAGCACAGATTTTCTCAGGGGGGCTGAACAAGTGTGATCTGCTGGTATCTGGAACTTACTGTCCAACCCCTCTTTTAAAAATACTAACATCATTTCTGTCTCTCACCTCCATTTGGTGCTGAGAAGGCACATCAGCCAACGATTTAAGGTAAAACTAGCTCAAACTAAACTGTTTTTTTCAAGGTAATATCAGTATTATTTATAATGGTGCAGGTGCAGCATTTTTCACAAACATATTTGTATTTTTTAATATTTATAACTTTGAATTTTGGCCCAGGTTCAATAATGTGGAGCATCTTTGTGAGCGAACACCAACACTCGTGTTTGTTTTAAACATGAACATGTTTTATTTCCGACAACAGAAATTTTTTAAAACAAGAAAAAAAAAAAAAAANAAAAAAAAAAAAAAGATCTACAACAAAACAACAAAAAAATAGATCTACAGTCAAATCTGAGCTAATCTAATCTGGGCTTAAATCCAGGTGATGTGAGTGTAGATCGATTTTTTTCATCTTACATTTTTGCCTGCATTACGGAACTTAAAGGTGCATGTAACCTGAGCGGCTCAAAGGAAAAACAACTTGTCACAGAGCTGGATGGCCGGCTCAGAGTGCAAATACTGGCCGGACAGGAAGGCCAGTTTGTGGGCGTACTTGCAAGGCGCCGGAACACGTATGGTGCCCGGCCAGTTCCAATACAAATGGCACATCTTGAAGGTCAGCCTGGTGGGAGATTAAAAGAACAATATTATAACAGATTTTACCAAAAAAATGACCATGAGTGAAGACACTGAAGGGTGGAAAACGAAAAAAAAACCTTGATGAATTATCTCTGTGGTTACTTTTCATGCTGTTGAGCAAGTATCCTGCTGAGGGTCTTTTGGTTTGTGTTGCTGAGGATCTCGCTCGTCTGCGCTGCCATGCGTGTTCGAGGCTTTTCCCCTGTCTCGTTATAAATCTGGTCTCTCTGTGTGGGCTCATGCCATCTTAGGGCATCTTCAGATCTAATAATGTTTGAGCGTTTGTTTCAGACCCCAACTTTGATTCGTTTGGGCAATTGTGAACACAGTAATCGAACTCAGGTCCGCATCAAAACAGTCGGAGCAAGACCATTTAGAGGGGTGGTGTCTGTCTGATTCCAATCTAACTGTGAAGCGACTCGTTTGTCGGGTGAACTAACTACGAGGCAATAATAATAACAATAATAGTAATAATAATGATAAAAATAAAATTTTATTTGTTGGTGCTTTTCAAAACACTCTAGGACACCTCAATACAACAAGGAGTTAAAACAGCTGAAAGTTAAAATCAGGCTGCAAATACAGCATGGATAAAATAGCATAATTAAAAGTAAATTATAAATTAATTATGAACTTGATGCTGAGTTAATACAGTCCTGTGTGTTACGTTTGCTGCTGCGTATCCTTTAAAATGAGTTAAGGCTCGCAGATTCAGTGCCTTCTTTTAAATCTCCTCATTTTTATAGACTTATTTTTATGTGATGTCGTCCCTTTATTGTCCTTTCATTGCTTTTATTGTCTTATCTGTATTTATTTATTATTTATTTTTTAGTGTTTTATTGGCTTTTATTTTTTATTTTTTACTTTTTATTTACTACCTTAGTTTTTATCTATTCCCTTGTCTATCATTTGCGTCCTTGTTTGCGTCCTTCTTGTAGCTTAACTGGACTTTACCTGAATTTTGTCCTGCTCTTGTTTTACCTGTCTGTTTGGTTGCTGCTGTTATATTGTATTGCTTTGTCTGTCAAAGTACTTTTGTAAACTGTTTTTAAAGGTGCTATATAAATAAAGTTATTATTATTATAATTATTATAATTATTATTAATATTATTATAAATTTAAAAAAAGGCTTTTGCTCAACTACATCCCTCAGTGGGTGGAACCGTCCCCGGTCATGAGTGCGTCTCACTTGGAATAAATGCCGCTGCCTGTTCCTGCTACAGTAATGCTGGATTCATATGTTAACAGTGGGGGGGGAACAGCCCTACCGGCCGTCATAGCGGAATCACTGTCAACTGCGGCGGCACGCGTGGAAATGTTGCCATGGTAATTTATATAATTCAGTATTGGAGGATTCAAAAGTATTTTGCACAATGTTATATAAAAAAAGCTCTGGCTGTTTTAGAAGCTTTTTTAAAGAGAAGACAGATGCGCCGACGTAGACGTGGGCTCGTCCCATTTTGCAGGAGCACAAATTGCTGGGAGAATTCTACTGGGAAGTTTTGTCGCTATCCATCTTTGACCCAAAAATAAATTAATATCCGTCAAAGCAGCTGCAGCAAGCGGGAAAAGCTGCAAAATTCTAACTTTCGGCAGTGCAGTCCGTCTCGGTGCGCAACAATTTTCCATTGTTCTCTCATCGCAAAGAACATCTGGTTTTCTGTCTTCTGCAAACTGTCATCATGTGACTCCAGCATGAGAACTGAAGAAGCCTATTGGTGAACGGCGAAACGTCTTCAAGCTATTTGTCTATGCCAGTCTAGGCCAACTTCAACTTTGTAGACATCGTACCATCTGACGGAGATGAACCTTTACAGGCAGACCTGACGGAGATCAGGATTACGCTGAAAGGAAGGTGGGATATTCGTACCTCTGCAGGTGGTCTGGTGTGAGGTTTGCCGTGTTGTACAAAGCGATATAGTGAGTGGGAATTCCACAGCCCTGACGAGTGTGATGCGCCATCAGGTAGAAATCCACGCTAAACAGGAAAGAGATTATTTCAGAGTGAGGAAGTTGCTATAATAATCATAGAAAAGGCAGAATGAGGCTAAAAATGCTAAATTAGCTGCAGCCTTAACATGCTCAACTAACTATTCCTTCAGCGGAACACTCGGACTGACCAGTCTCTCTGAGTGAGGGTGTGATCCAGGATGGTCCCAGGTGGAGGGGTGCTAAAGTGGTCTGCAGACCAGGCGTAGAGGGTGGTGCTGATACGCTTCTGGACCACGATGAAGACCAGCTTGGGCTCGTAATCGGGAAACGTTTTAAAACACGTGAGCAGCTGTGGGATCTCGTACAGCTCGACGGTCTTCAGCTGGCCGTCCGACACGCCATCCCGGTAAACCACGATCTTATCCGGCAAGTTGTGGTTCACCTGGAGAGGAAGGATATACACACACACATTTTTAATGAAACTGTAATTCCAATATAAGTATATATTAATATATGGCTTTTTATTCTCATTCTGGTTCTCAATCTCATCTTTGAGTAACACAGCGCTGCATGTTTCCCATCTCGAACTGCATGCTGGTCTTTTTTTTTTTTTTTTNTTTTTTTTTTTTTTTAACCTCGTAGTACTTCTGCAGAGCGGCGAGCAAGCAGATGCGGAAACCACAGATAAGTTCTTCAGTTACCGTCTGGAAGGTCACTCTGGAGTACCAGCGGGTCAGAGAGCTGCAGACAAACATGAATATATGTTTTTATTCAGGTTTTTCCACCATTTAACTTCTTAAAGGACCATACAGGTGATTTATCTGATGATTTATATGTTTAAGCCTAATAAGTATTACCCTTCACGTGTTGTTGCTGACAACCATTCTCCAAAACAGAAAACCGTACTTTAGTTTTTCTGTTATTTTGCCAAATCCCTGATCGAACACGGAGCTATATGGAAGACGATGTATATCTCCACCAGGAAATATATTTTCAGGAGAAGACTGCTTTAGCCTAGAAATTAAAATGACTGTGCCTTCTATAATCGTACATTAAGTGTCAGCAGGTGGATGAATCACCTGAACATGTGATTTAGAAAGATTAGGGGATTTGGTAAAACAACATAAAAACTAAAGTATGGTTCAGTAATTTACCGTGTATGTGGGTAGGAGTTACTGGCTCAAACACACAAAATCACGGCTATGGTCCTTTAATCACAGCAAGCCTCCACAATTATGAAGAATCACAGGAGTTCTCTGGGTAATATCAGTCCCAGAACACAGCAAATAGAGCTGAAGCTGTGTGGAATCTGATGTACTGTATGACTCCAATGTCAAAGGGTCAAAGGTCAGAGCTCTGCAGGCACTGCGGCCTCTTTTAGATCATTGTTTCTATACTCTGAGTGTACCAAACCATAGCATCTAATCACAGAAAAAACACAGAGCGTTTACCTGTTGATGCTTGCTACAAAGCCCATGACGGATCGATTCACCTTGCTGGTGTCATGGTGGATGTCAACTCCAACTACCATCAGGTGTTTCTGGAGAAATGAAGCAGAGTCATACCGTTCATGCTGGTTTCTTCTAATTTAGCCTCAGTAGGAGGAGTTTGTTAGATATTCCGAGTTGATGGTGGATTTTTGGATCCATCAGCCACTCAAACGCAGGATTTACACCACAAGTCTTGATGCTCAATTCCCATCTTCTTCCTATTTCTGATTTTTTGTTCAGCGTATTGGCATTGACTGATTGATTCACTTTGACCTGTAGCAGCAGGATGCAGCTATGCATGCGCACATTTCTGAGATGCATGTAAAGAAAACGCTTCATGGACTAAGATGAGAGAAGTATTTAAAGTCTGATCAGGTTAAAACTTTCACATGCAGAGAGAAACATCTGATATGTTGTGTGAGCGTTTCTCTCTCCATCAGGACACGTATGTTCATCGGCTAATCACGGAGGAGAAGCGGGTGGAGTTGGAGTTTTGCTGCTGTAACAGGAGCCTGTTATCACACGCTAACACATCTATTTGACATAAACATACATGAGCATGTCTGATATACCGTATATACTAGACTATAAGCGACCCCCTGATGTTGTTCCATTATTTGTCAGATTACCTGTTTTTCTGGGTATTGTCATAGTATTCTGAAAATAATCCACGGTAAACATGATATTTATTTCAGCAGCTGATTACTGTAACTGACCAATCACAGCAGAGCTTACTNAAACATGATATTTATTTCAGCAGCTGATTACTGTAACTGACCAATCACAGCAGAGCTTACTGGCTGTTGCAGAATGTGCTGATAAGAGGTTTAGTCAGGAAATATCTCATTCTAAGGTATGATTTAAACTATTTTCCATGGGTAGTGGTAATGGGTAGTATTTCCACCCCTGGAAATTTCCATCTCTGGGATCAAGTCTGAATTTCTTGTGTATAAGCCGACCCCCGATTAGCTTTGTGAAATTTGGTAATAAAAACTCGGTTTATACTCGAGTATATACGGTATAAAGTATGTCCTCCATTTCTGTTTCCAGAGAGCATCATCGTATTGATGATGACACCATCATATGCAGATAAAGCAGAATGTTATGTAGGAGTCAGAATGGGAAGGAAAATTCTGATCTGTGTGTTTAGACAGCAGCAGCATTGGTGGCTATCCGATACGTATCCGATTTATTTCCACGTATGTAAGAGGCCCAAAACGTATCTGAGAATATCTGATTCCATGTGGCTTTTTTACCACAGGAAGCAAATCTGATATGTGTCACATGAGCAAAAGATCAGAATCAGGTCGCGTGTGCATGGCCGTGTAAATCCAGCCACAGAGACACACTCACCAGTGGGATGTTGACGGTCCACAGCTCGCCACCCACTTTGCTGTTCATCTGCAGGAGGATCTTTTGGGCGATGCTCTTCAGTTTCTGTTTCTGAGAGATTGTCCGGATGTTGATGGCCTAAAAGAGTTTTGAAGTACAAAGAACTTTAAAGGTGCGATAAGGGATCCAGATGTTAAAACAATAAGTAACAGCACTAGAGGCTGACACGCCCCCAAACATTTCTGATCAATGAGTAGACAGAGTGTTGTCACATGACTGGTGCTGATAAATTCTGGCTTGTTTGGATGTTTTCCTGTACAGGTAAAACATGAAGCATTGAGATTTGCCTTAAGTGGGAGAAAAGATTTGATCTGTTTGGTTCTGATTTTCTCTCTTCTCTTTACTTCTTTGTGTGTCTGTTTTAATTAGTTTTTGGACAAACATGGCCAACCTGGGAAGGGATGGGGTTTTTCACGCAGCACAGCTTCTTGATGGCGCTGTACAGATCCTCTCTGTTGCCCACTATGATGCAAACCACCAGCTGCATTTTGGGCTGCAAACAAACAGGAAAAGTTACGAAGCTGAACGTGACAAAAGCACGAATGCTGCATTCAAGACGACTCAAAACTCAAAATTTTCCAGCTTCCTACTTGGAAAGTATATATGAAAGTACATAAAACCAATCTATTCACTTTTTACAGATGTGCTGTAGAGAGGATTTTAACAGGATGTATCACAGTACGTACAGGAATTCTACCGTACGAGATCGATAAATAGTGTCATAAAAAATAACGACTGCAGATCTACCATTGATTGATGTCATGTTTTCCAGACGCTGCATCAGTAAAGCTCACAGCTCATCCCATCAAGGATCTTTTCTACCCAGCAAACTGTTTGCTGCCGTCTGGCTGATGCCAATGCAGGATCCGCACAAAATCCATGAGATTTAGAAGACCATACCAGCCATTTTGCATGTTTGATTCAGTTTTCATACATGTTACGTTACTGACAATCATTTCCCAAAGGATAAAACCGTATTTCAGCTTTCCTGATATTTTGCTAAATCTCTTAATCTTTCAAAATCAAATATTCAAGTGATACACCCACCTTAAAAATCCATGTTTCTCCTGCTAATAGTTACACAGCCTTATGAAGTCACGGTCCTTTAAATTTTTCCATAAACGCAGGTCTTCTTTTGGGACTATATTCCCCGGTGGAGGCATACATTCACTCCACGCTTTTTATTGAGCTTAAACACTAAAATTACATAACTTCTAAAAAAACCTGAATACACGTCTTGTTGGTGATGATGGATTACCTATCCCAAGAACGTTTACAGTATCAACAAGTTGATTTTAATAGCAGAATGAACTGAAACCAATGGAGGTCTGGAAGGTAGGAAAAACATTTTTAATTCACCGTTCCAGTAGTATGCTTTGGGAAATGATTGTCAGTAACGTTACATGTATGAAAACTGAATAAATTAGGCTCAAACATGCAAAATGGACGGTATGGTCCTTTAAACATAGGACTATAAAGCTGAACTAAACATAATGGAACAGCATCAAAGTGGAAAACGAGAAGCAGCTGCTCTGACATCAGACGTGTCAAACGTTGTGCTGAATGAAGACAGTTTACTTATTTATTTAAATGATGTATCTGAAACGTGTAATTGTACATGGTATTGTGTGTAATATGCTAAATTGGTGTAAAACCTCATCTGAAAGCATCTATACTTCCTCCTCTGATCAGACGGATGCATCTCACCTCGCTGGTCAGCAGAGAGTGGATGTGTTTGACGTAAGTCTCCGTCTGGTCGCCTTTCAGCTCCACACGGAAGGGGCGCTCCAGATGCATGCCGATGGGCCCGGCCACCTTCTTAAAGGTGGAGATCAGCTCCTCCGCCTCCTCCACACAGCGGCTCGGGTAGAAGATGGCCCATATTCTTAAAGGAATCTGAGAAAGAGAGAAAGAAAAGTCAAACGAACAACTAAAACAACAGAGTGCACTCAGCAGGCCGTCAGAGCACTAACAGGTTAACCTTCAGCGGCTGAATCGGTTTGACCCTCCGTGTCTGAAGTCACTTTTAACACAGTTTACTGATTTTTGGAGACTTCCTTTTATTTTATAGAATCAAGTAGAAAACTGACAGCTTTTTTTAATGATTTAATTTAGTTTTGGTTTTGTTTTTGATCATGCATAACGTTACTGACATGCAATTTCCGAAACATAAAACTGTATTTTACTTTCCATGTTATTTTTTCAAATCTCCTTATCATTCAAAATCAAATGTTCAGGTGACACAAACAACTTAAAATTCAATATTTTGCCTTCAAACACTTCTACACGATTGTAGAAGGCATGGTCATTATAATTTCTCAGTAAAAGTCGTCTTCTCCTGGGACTATATTTCCAGGCGGAGACATATATTGTTTCCTGTACAGCTCTGTGTTGGATCAGTTAAATAAAGTTACTTTGATATAAAAAAAAAACAACCTAATAGACATGTGCTGTGAAAGATTATGTATCTCAAACATAGGAACGTCTCTACAAGTTGATTTTATAGCATCCTGGAATGAACTGTACCAATAACAGTCTGGGAGGTAGGAAAAACAATCTAAAATTTACTGCTACAGTCGTATATTTGGGGAAATGGGGTCAGTAATGTAAGATGTATGTGGTTTGTGTATACTGGGCTCAAACATGCTCCTTTAGACAGTATGAATGAAAACTTGCGGTGCTGATGGAAGCGTCTCTGACGATCTCTCTGGACCAGGACACATCAGCACCGGTGGCGAAGGAAGCGGACTGCATGCAGATCATCTCATGGGGAAGAGTTCTACCTTTAGTCTGCAACAACACGGAAAACCAACAAAACGGTACCGCCGTTACCGATTAAGAACAGAGCATTTGCTTAAAAGCTATTCGTCACACGGATCACAGAAACGTTTTGTTAAGCGGCCGGGTGGTTTTTGGAGGACTCCCTGCTGTCTGATAAATCAGGAGTTAGGACTCTGTTGTTTATTTATTATTTATTTTATTTAAACAGGGACCATGCACAAAAAAACATTAAGCTCAAATTGAGATGAGATGCTTTGTGCCAGATTTAGCTAACAGCTAATGTCTGTGACAGACAGTGAAAATTTACCTTAATTAATAAATTTTCACTGTCACTGTGGGTGTATGTGATAACCAGGTGATGTATGTATTGTGTAGGTAAAATATCTGTATGGAAAACTTGTTGATTAAAAAAAAACAAACAAACTTGGAAACGTAAGGGCGGGGCCTCACCATCAGGATTTCGGGGTTGATGTGGAGTCCCCATCGGCTGAGCTCCTTCCTGGTCTCCGGGTTGGTGCTGATGTTCTTCACCAGCTGCTTGATGGCGTTGGTGTGCTGCTCGCCGTTCATGTTGATGTGCATGGTCAGATCCTACGGGAGGTTAAAGGCTTCCTCAAGTTTTCATGTTTAGACTCGGGTCCTACACGGTGGATATCTGACATGCTGTTCTACACGTCTTATGATGCTTCCACAAAACTCGGAACTTGAAAATTTACAACGTCCTACTTGAAAAAAACGCGGTGGAACGGCATGAAGTCAGAGCTCCGAGTGGGAAACTCGGACCAAAATGATCCACCCTGACTTCACGACTATGACGTCACTCAACATGGCGGCGCCAGTGGAAGCGAGCTTTGTGAATGTAAATGATTAGCTAACAGCCAAACAAGTCACCTGGTCACATGACCTGGAAGCTACAGAAGAAAAATTTTAATTTTTAAATAATAATATTTGCTCAATTCAATTCTGAATTCTCAGCGGGAAACTGAAGGAGAACACAGCGACACAAACTTTACCTTCATGGCTCTGAAGTCCTTCTTCATTTTCTCAGGGATCCCCGTCATGAAGGAAAGTTCCGGCACTAACAGAATCTCTCCGGTAATAATTTGCTGGGAAAACATGAATATTCAGAGTAGTTATCTTTACAGCTGCAGGAATACTTTTGGAATTATTTCCTCTTCTCTCATCTCTCTCATTATGCTCCTGATGGATGACAGACATCATTTGTACAGAGTATTTCCACATTAATGCCACAAGGGGGCGTTGTGACTTAACATTTCAGCCTCCGTCTGTTCAGAATCCTGCCTGAGAGAACTTTTCTTCCTGTTAAAGCAGCGGAGGAGAAGTTTTACCTTCCCTCCTGGTCTGGATCTCTCCTTTGGCCGATGCATGAGCAGAGGCTGGTCCATCTCCTTAATTGTAATCCCGTAGTTCTTACTGTTAAGACGTGACACAAAAAGACAAAAAAAGAGAAGTACGGACAGAATTAATATAATAATTCAGTTTATTTAGCATGTGAAGACACTGAACATTTAAAGGCTTTAGAGGCAGATGCAGAGGAACTGACCTCTATGACATCACAAAGGCTACTTCCTGTTGGTACTTTAGCACTGCTGCTGGGGCACACTTTGTGATGTTAGGGCGTTTATAACGATACATAACGATATCTAACGATCCTGAGACAGACGTAAAGAAATGCCTGTCGTAGATTAAAAATGGCGGTCCTACATTGCAGCATGACGCAGACGTGACGGTAGCGCTCCTACAAAATTCTGACAGATCGTCTGTTTGACTGCTGCTACAAAACACGTCTAGAAACCAACCAATAGGAATACAGCAAGACGTCACGAGGACGGTGATGAGGTCATAACGAGAATACGTTTCACGTCTAGTGTGTGTGTGTGTGTTTGTGTGAGAGAGAGAGAGGGGTAAAGAGATGAGAGAGGAAGGGTGAGACCAACAAGAAAGAAAGGGAGAAAGAGAGAGAGAAGGAGGGGAGAGAGACAGAAGGGGTAAAGAGAGAGAGGGATAGAGACAGTAAGAAAGAGGGAGGAAAAAAGTGTGTGTGTGTGTGTCAGACAGATCCACACACTCACGTCAGAGAGAGATACAAAGAGAGAAAAGCAGGGAAAGAGAGAGAGAGAGGAGGGAGAAATTGGGAGGGGGGGGAGAGAGAGCAAAAGAGCAAGAGAGAAGGAGGAAAGGGAAAGCAAGAGAGAGGAGGAAGAGAGGAGGAAAGAGAGCTAGAGGAAGGGAGAGAGAGCTAGAGGGAGAGACAGACAGTAAGAGAGATAGAGAGAGGGAAACAAGAGAAAAAGGGGAAGGAAATAAGAGAGAGGGAGGCAGAGAGCAAGAAAAAGGGAGAAAGAGAGACAAAGAGAGAAGGGGAGAGAGAGAGAGAGAGACAGGGGGATAAAGAGAGCTAGAGGGATAGAGACAGCAAGAAAGAGGGAAAGAAAGAGCATGAGAGACAGCAAGAGGGAGGAACGGGAGGGGGAGAGAGAGCGAGAGAGAGAGAGAGAGAGAGAGAGATTTTATTGGGCTCAAACATGCAGAATCAGAATCAGTTTGGTCAGACATGAAGCTGAACTCAGGTGTTTGATAATCCACCTGAAGATGGATTTGTCGTTACCTGTGACAGTGAACCGTTCTGCTCAACGGAACGCTCATTTTTCACTGCATCATAACCATAGCCAGCATTAAAAGTCGCCGCGATGCGTTCAGGGACGTCAAACAGCCTCACCTGTAGTATTCCACAAAGGTGGTTGTGGTGCCGTCCATCAGAGTGAAGGTGTCTTTGGGCGACTTGTTCCACTCGATGCCGTCGATGCGGTACGTGCGGTTGTTGTAGCGCGTGATGACGATGGCGCCGATCAGCTCTTTGGTGCACTCGTCCTGGAAGCTCTCTTTGCTCTGCTGGTACATCACTCTCCTGCATGACAGTGGGTCATATGTTCACGCGTTGCTGTGGAAACTGTTTCAACTACATTAGCAATATAAAAAAAAAGACCTCATCGCCTCTTAAAGGACCATACTGGCGATTTTTGCATGTTTGAACCCAATAAATGCTACTCGCATACATTTATGTTATTGCCAACCACTTTCCAAAGCAAAAAAACCCCAAAATTTTAGTTTTCATGTTATTTTCCTAAATCTCCCAATCTTTCCAAATCAAATTATCAGGTGATACATCCCTTAAAATTCAACGTTTCACCTGCTCACACTCAAGCATGATTGGTGGTCATTTAAAAGTCTTTCTCCTGGGACACCGGCAATGTACGTTTTTTTCCATGTAGCTCCATGTTGGATCGTTTAAATTAAATACTGTGTGTACTCGAGTATAAGCTGAGTTTTTATGACCAAATTTCACAAAGCAAATCAAGGGTCGGCTCATACAGGAGAAATTCAGATTAGATCCCAGAGAAGGAAATTTCCAGGTGGAAATACTACCATTACCACTACCCATGGAAAATAGTTTAAATCATACCTTAGAATGAGATATTTCCTGCCTAAACATCTTATCAGCACATTTTGCGGCGGCCAGTAAGCTCTGCTGTGATTGGTCAGTTATGGTAATCAGCTGCTGAAATAAATATCATGTTTACCGGTACGTGGATTATTTTCAGAAAATCAGAGGAATACTATGACAATACCCAGAAAAACATGTAATCTGCTAAATAAATAAATTGATGGAACAACATCAGGGGGTCGGCTTATACACAAAATCGGCTTAAACTCGAGTATATGGTACTAAAACAAAGAATTTAATAGCCATCATGTTTGCTGTGGATTATTTATCTCAGCACATTTCAAGTCTCTACAAGATGATTTTTATAGCGTACTGGAATGAACTGAAACTGAAGGTCAAAAAAACAGTTCTAATATCTAGCAACCAGGTAGTATGTTTTGGAAAATGGTTAATAATGTAATTTATAATGTAATTTGTATGTGGGTAGTTTTTATTGGGCTCATATATGTAAAACCATCTGTATGATCCTTTAAAGAAAGTGAAAAAACTCCAGTATCTGGATCTTGATCTGCCTCAAAATCTGATCAGCTCTTCCCAGCTCAACTTCCCGACCATCCACAAACGCTCATTCTGTTATTTTTTTGGATTTCCTGCTAACAAACACACACGCAAGTGGAAACGTGATCTCCTTGGTGGAGGTCATGTGACCGTGATGATTCCATGTAGCTGCTGACTCACATTATATCCAGCACCGAGTCGTTCTGCAGGACTTTGTGAGACACGTCCACGCACAGGTACAGGCCTCCATCTGTGCGTTTGATGGCAGTAGAATATCCCGGCCACACCTGCAGCCTGAAGGCAACAGAGTCGAGGCGAGATTAGCCGAAGTCGAGTGTATCTGAGGTGAAAACGTACGCCGATACTCACTGATGTTTTCCAAGAATGACCGCACTTTCTGGATTGTAATGGTTTCGTCCCACGAGCTTCAGTCCTATGATCTTCATAACCCTTTAAAATACGACAGAAACCAGCATCATTCTCTGACGTTTCATCATTCTGAGCAGTGTAGGTTTAATCTGAGTTAGCTTTCTTCTGTTCTTTTTTTTTTTGTTTAAACTCAGTTTCCGTGCATCATTGTATTTTTTTTTTTAAGGAACGGGATCAAACCTTCTGAGAACCACGTTGTAGAACGGGATGCACAGGTCTGAGTGGGGTGCCAAAATCTTCGTCATCTGGATTTTGATTTCTATTTCCTTATTATCGGTCTTCCTCACACTCGTGAGATGAACCACCTGCGCAAGAACCAAACCATGTTATTTAAAAAAAAAAAAAATGCAGCTTAAAGGACCATACCGGCCATTTTGCATGATTGAGCCTAATATATTCAGTTTTCATACATGTTATATTACTGCCAATCATTTCCAAAGGATAAAACCGTATTTCAGCTTTCCTGATATTTTGCTAAATCTCTTAATCTTTCAAAATCAAATATTCAGTGATACACCCACCTTAAAAATCCATGTTTCTCCTGCTAATAGTTACACAGCCTTATGAAGTCACGGTCCTTTAAATTTTTCCATAAACGCAGGTCTTCTTTTGGGACTATATTCCCCGGTGGAGGCATACATTCACTCCACGCTTTTTATTGAGCTTAAACACTAAAATTACGTAACTTCTAAAAAACCCTGAATACACGTTAATGTAGACTTTGTGGAACAGTTCTGTTTTTTAGCCATTTTGGGATAAAACATTGCAAACAACAGAAGAGGGCTGACTTCCTGTTCCTCGGACACAGAAACTTTGTCTCTTCAATGAAAAAAATGAAAAAGGAATGAATAAGACTCAGTTTAAAGTGTTGAGTCTGGGTCTAGTATCAGCACTGAGATCTGTTTTCAGGCAGTGGAAAAGCACCGAAGCCCTTCGTACAGGGAACAGATGGATGTATCGGTGAAAACGTCAATGACTTATGAGGTTATGTTAATTAGAAAAATACGGTAAAGATAAATATGAAAATCTGGGGGACTTTATAGCTTAAAGACACTTAATAGTTATATATATACTGTATATATGTTGTTTTTTTTTGGAAGGTCATTTTCTTTTGTTGATGTTTTTTTTATTTTATGTTATATTTGATAGTTATGTTAGCTTTTTTTCAGTTTTATTGTCGTTCTTGTTGTGATGTATGTGAATTTGAATAAATAATCAATAAAAAAAAAAAAAAANAAAAAAAAAAAAAAGAAAAAAAAAAACTGATGGCAGTGCTGCCAGGTCTCTGTGATACCTACTTCCTTCATCTTAACAGGCAGGTAAAGTATGGAGCCATCGAACGCCATCACTTCCCCCGTGGCTGAGCGGTGATCTTTCATCATGCCGAAACGCATCGACATGGATTCAACGTTTGGGCTGAAACACGTCAAACATGACACATTACTTCTGAGAACGCAGTATTTTCAGTAACAGAGGCTGCAAACATCAGCAGCAGCAAAAACAGAAAATATGAATATTGCGAATACGGCATACATATGTACGTAATTAACAGGCGTGTAACCTGCATGTAAACATACTTCTTAACGCATGAAGAAATCCTTCACATTTCTGATGTTTTCATTTCAGGTTTCCTGTTTGCTGAATCAGCAGCGAGGACAGAAAGGAGGCGTGGCGTCGTACTTACGTAAAGGTAACGTGGTACTGATAAACCGCCTCGTTCTCGCAGCAGATCGTGATGTGGTTCGAGCCGATCACTATGGCGTCTCCTTTACTCCCCGCCTTATTCAGCGGCTCGCTAATCACAGGAAACATAAACTTTAAACCTTTATATTTTACTGAAGGTTAATCAGAGGTTTGTGTAAAGCAGAAAAACTCACGGGACTGCATCCATTTCCAGCTCTGCCTTCATGGCGTCAGAACCAGGAAGCTCCACGACTTCTGAGTTAGTAAAGCAGACAGACGTTTTACCGCCAACGCAGCTCAGAGTCTTTACACAAATCAGCATGGACAGAATTATAAAAACTGAAGCTCTGTGGAACGCTGCTTATGTAGTAAATATAGAAACATATGACAACAGAAAACATCACGATAATCAGAGCTGTACACACGGTACACGGGTACGCACGGTACACAGGTACGCACGGTACCCGGGTNGATAATCAGAGCTGTACACACGGTACACGGGTACGCACGGTACACAGGTACGCACGGTACCCGGGTATGCACGGTACCCGGGTATGCACGGTACACAGGTACACGCAATACACAGGTACACAGGTATGTACGGTACATGGGTACACACGGTACACGGGTACACACAGTACACAGGTATGCACAGTACACACTAATGCCCTGAAAGGCCAAATGCATGAGTCCGTCCTCATATAAACACTCATGAGTACCTAGTAGACAAGCAAGCCAGCAAGAGAGAGAGCAAGCGAGAGAGAGAGAGAGAGAGACAGAAGAGGAAGGGAAAGAGACGGGGAGAGGGAGAGAGAGAGAGAGNGAGAGAGAGAGAGAGAGAGACAGAAGAGGAAGGGAAAGAGACGGGGAGAGGGAGAGAGAGAGAGAGAGACAAAGAAAGAAATAGAGAAAGGGAAAGAGAGGGAGAGAAAGAAACAGAGGAGGGAAAACAGAAAGAGATAGAGACAAAGAGAAAGGGAAAGACAGAAAGAAACAGGAGGGGGGAGAGAGAGAGAGAGAGAGAGAGAGAGAGAAACAGAGAGAGATACAGAGACCATTATTGTCTTGCTGTCTCTCTCCTCATCTTCCCTCCAGTAATGCAATTTAAAGACATTAACCCTCATAAAACTTTCCAGATGAAGCGAATGGAAGCTTTGAAAATGGAATCGGAGGTCAGAAACGATATCCAGCCTGCTAACCACCCAAAGAGTCACCTGGCAACAGGTGTAAACTCAGAAGACAATGGCTGTTCTGCTCTTCCTCAGTCTGAGCTGTAGAAGCTGCTTTAAATTACAAATCTATCTTTTTATCGATGTCAACCCATTTTTACTTCCACCTATGAGATCAGGTGATCACCGGCATTTTTTTCTGCTTGTTAGCAGGATATCTTGAAAAACCTATAAAATCCTTTACTTCAGTGTCTTTCTGTAAGTCTTGCACTTTATTTCACGGTTTCGTACCTGTGTGTGAGCTCTCTGAGGCTTCAGACGCTGAACAAACGGGCTGGCCGTAACGCGGAGGTAAAGCTGGGAGCGATGGATGTCCTGCTGCTTCTCTGACCTGAGGCATCGCCGCTCGTCCAACCCCCACCAACATCTGAGGGGAAACGCCTCGGCTGAGAAAGCTGCAACCAATCAAACGTTGCCATTAACACAAATATCACACGTTTGTCCAGGAGGGAGAAAACAGAAAAATAAGAAGCTGTTTGAAAGTACAGTGATGTGCAGACGATACCGAAGCTTGTTTCAGTCTAGTGAAGCGCTTTGTTTCCATACAGCGTACCAGAGCGTGTCACATGACAAATATCATGATTGATGACGTCCGAAGCTTCGAACGTCACCAAAGCACCGGGAAAGGTTTAAATGTAGAGCTGACACGGCTAAAAATAAAATCTCACTGTTTTCACACCTATGGATGATTCTCGACTTTAACCTCAATTTTTCTTGTTTTTCAATAAAAATGAGCTTAAAAAAATACATAATTTAAATAATTATTTTATTAAAATAAACACAAATAATGATACTTTTAAAGGACCATACCAACTATTTTCATAGATGTTATTGACAATTTTCCAAAGCATACTACTGGAACGGTGAATTAAAAATGTTTTTCCTACCTTCCAGACCTCCATTGGTTTCAGTTCATTCTCTATTAAAATCAACTTGTTGATACTGTAAACGTTCTTGGGATAGGTAATCCATCATCACCAACAAGACGTGTATTCAGGTTTTTTTAGAAGTTATGTAATTTTAGTGTTTAAGCTCAATAAAAAGCGTGGAGTGAATGTATGCCTCCACCGGGGAATATAGTCCCAAAAGAAGACCTGCGTTTATGGAAAAATTTAAAGGACCGTGACTTCATAAGGCTGTGTAACTATTAGCAGGAGAAACATGGATTTTTAAGGTGGGTGTATCACTTGAATATTTGATTTTGAAAGATTAAGAGATTTAGCAAAATATCAGGAAAGCTGAAATACGGTTTTATCCTTTGGGAAATGATTGTCAGTTACATAACATGTATGAAAATTGAATATATTAGGCTCAAACATGCTAAATGGGTGGTGTGGTCCTTCATGGTCCATGAATAAGGCCAGAGTGGATAGAAGCCCGGTAACACCAGAGAAAAGTCTTCAGTCATCAGAACAGGTGTATACTCATTATTTTATTTTAGCATACACAAAAACAGAATATATAGGCTGCATTTATTGCAGCACTTGTATAAGTTGACATGAATAAAGGAACGCGATGTAGCTTCTTCTACACTTTTATTGCACATCACACTGAAGCTATGAAATCGAGCCGTTGCTGTTCTGAGTTTAATGGCTGCTGTAATTTCTGCAGTCCACCAGATGTTGCTCTGCTCTGTGTTTCCCAGACACTTCCGATCTTTCTTCCAACACAAACCAGAAGAAAGCCCCAAAGCTTCGTAAGGCTCCGCCCATCACTAGTAAAATACGCGAGATCTTCACTTCCTGCTCGTACCTGCTTCCTCTGCCTATCACCTCCTCAGACCAGCTCACGACCCCGGCGGGTGCGTCCATCTGATGCCCCTCCCCCAAATCTACAGCCGCTCTTCTGCCTGCAACAAAATATAACCTCAGTTTTATATCTCAGCAAATTCAGTTCATTTTATTTTTCTTTTGGATTCCTCTCCAGGGTTTAAGGAACAAAATGAAGCACAACACACACACAAAGGATACAGAACCAGTAACTGATTTATGAGCTATTTACCTTTTCAACATTTTATGCATTATGTGTTGGTGTGTCTGCATGCTGACTGTCAAGAAAATACATCTAACCTTCATTTTTACAAAGAGAAATGACTGTTTAGGGTGTGAGCAGCCATATTGAAATGACAAATACTAAACTCGGGGTTGAGGAACATTTCCCAACTTTACGCAGGAATTCCGAGTTGAGGGAGCGTTTCCTTTGACTTTTTCTAGTCGGTCAGAAATCATCAGACGCAGCATATCTCACTGTTTTTGCATACAGACCTACAGGGGGCGCTCCTCTTCCCCCTGGAAACATTGAGGGTTCAATGCCGATTCCTCTGAACATGGAGATCAGCGCTGATCCTTGAACAAACGGCGGTTTATCAACCTGTAAGACATCAAACAAGTTATTATTAATTATTGGTTATAGGTGTTTGATACAATTAAAGGACCATACCGGTGTCGTGTATGTTTGAACCTAACATATATACAACCTGCATACATGTTACATTACTGACAACTGTTTTCTAAAACATTAAACCATATTTTAGTTTTCCTGTCATTTTTTTCAAATTCCCTAATCTTTCAAATCAAATGTTCAGGTGATAAATCCACCTTAAATGCAGCGTTTTGCCTTCCTAACACTTTTGCATGATTGTAGAAGGCATTTGTTTTAATTTACCAGTAAAATCTGTCTTCTCCTGGGGCTATATTTCCATGGAGCTCCGTGTTGGATCAGTTAAATAAAATTACTTCAGCAAAAATCCTTATCATCATTTTGTTCGCTGTGATGGATTATTTAACGTGTTTAAATCTCTACAAGTTGATTTTAATAGCGATAGAATGAACTAAATTTAATGATGGTCTGGAAGGTAGAAAAAAATTCTGAAATTTACCACGAAGTCATATAGTTTGGGAAATGGTTGTCAGTAACTAACGTGTATGTGGCTTGTATATATCAGGCTCAAACAGGCACAATCGCCAGCATGATTCTTTAAACATGCTGATAATAAAAATACCTGTTCCACCTTTAAAATTGGGCTCTTTTCCGCTACGTCTCGTGATGTGGTTTCACTCGGCGTCTGTCCGTGCTGCGGGGCTGCATCTCTTACCACGCCGACTCTCGGTTCAGCTGCAAAAAGGTGCAGGCCTATGGCTCGACCGTGCCCGGCAACACTGGGATGCACGGAGAGCCCTCTCATACGTCCGACTAAACTCTCTGGCACCGGGGGAACAGCTCCTCGTCCAGGCTGCATTTGCAGGGTATAGCCAGAGGCAAAACCTCTGGCTCGTCCTACGCTGGGTCGTTCCGTGACAAGCGGCTCTGTAGCACGTTCTACAGCCGGCTCTTCAAGCTGCAGTCCTCGTCCACGTGCCTGCTGCTGCAGCCACGGCACGCTCGTCTTGCCGGGAAGCTTGTCCGGGTCCATTCGTCAACTTCGNGCTGCTGCAGCCACGGCACGCTCGTCTTGCCGGGAAGCTTGTCCGGGTCCATTCGTCAACTTCGGATAAATCCAGTTATCTCAAAAATAAATTAACTGCAGAGGATAAAAGAGGAAAAGTCATGATAGTATTAAATAAAGCATAGCAAGGTCATCAACATCAAGGTAGCCACAGCAACGGTATGGTCCTTTAATTGGTTTTCACCGATTAAAGGACCATACCGGCCATTTTGCATTTTTATAGCACAATATACAGTATATACAACCTGCATACACGATACATTACTAACAACCATTTCCCAAAACATACTACTGAAGTAGTTAATATTGGAATGGTTTTTTCTTCCTTCCAATACCCTATAAAAAAAAAATCAACTTGTAGAGACCTGAAACATGCTTGAAATAGGTAATCCATCACAGCGAACATAACAGCTTAAATGTTTTTTGTCGAAGTAACTTTATTTTATCGGTCCAACACGGAGCTGTAAGAAGAATATGTATGTCTCCATGAGGGAAAATAGTTCCAGGAGAAAACGGCTTTGACAGAGAAATTAAAATTACCACGTCTTTTATAGTCTGACATGATGTTAGCAAGCTAGACATTTAATTTCAGGTGTATGTGTGTCACGTGAACATTTGATTTTTAAAGATTAGGAGATTTGGCAAAATAACAGGAAAACTATAATACGGTGTTATGTTTTAGAAACTGGTTGTCAGTAATGTAAAGAGTACGCGGGTAATATTTATTGGGCTTAAACATGCAAAATCACTGGTATCACCCTTTAATGACCCTAACTCTAACATGTATGAAAGAATCCATTGTTATTTTCACTGTACCTTCTTATACTTTCTTTACACTTTAATCCTTTTAATTATATTTGACAGATTTAGTCACAAAGTATAAATTAATAAACGTAAATAATAATGTATTTGCTATTTATATTAACATTTGCTGTTATTGTGATATCACGCAGCGCTGTCTTTGAGCATGCGTAGATGACGTAGTTTTAAAATGGCGCGTTTGGGCGCACCTGTGCGCATTAATCACCTGTCCACCTGCAGGTGCAATAACAACATTCATTTGAATGAAAAAAGGTGGCGTGTGTGCGTATTCCAGGAAAACTATTTTAATCAGGGCGCTGTCCGCGGTGCTCAGCCACTAATAATAATCAATACTGATCTTTTTTGTTTTTTTTTAATTATTTATTGGTAGCACCAAAGCTAGCTACCCGTAGCTTAATCCTTCCTATCGTCGCTGCTATGACCTTAGCATTACCCACATTTAGCTAAATTAAGCTAACATTTAGCTACAGTTAGCAACAGCTAGCTAATTTAACCACGACACAAACCATTTAAGGTTAATAATTACGCTATATAACGTATGTAGTTATTTCTTAAACAATATAATTTTTTTCTAGTTACGTAAACGCACGTGCGCTCTCCAGCTCGTTCCGACCGACCAGCGTCATCAAATGTTGAACTTCAACCGAATGACCCAAAGTCATTACGTGGCCCCGCCCCCCGGTGCTCCTATTGGATAATCGAAGATTTTGACGCTAGTTTACAGATGACGTGACATCCGTTGCGCTTTTTCCGCGCGAAATGGGAGTGGTGGGCGGAGTTCACGGAGAGCGGCTCAGAGCGGATCCGCGGCGGCAAGCTTTTCCTGCGTGTCGGTTTTGGCTCATAAACCGTTGCGCATGTTTTACCGCATCTCTGTGCGCAAATATCATGGCGCAACCACGTTTGCTCATTTATAAACGCCTGTTGGCGACATATTTTAGCGTTTGCCTTGAAAGAGGCATCATATTTATAAGATTGTATAGTTATAAGAGGCTGTGATATTTCCTTATTTACATGTCGCGGTAGCTATTCATAAAATACATGAAATAAACCGACATGTAAAACGTAAGACCTGCTTCAGATTTCAGCAGTATGAAATCTGCGAGACGTTTAAAACTTTATTTTGCTGTTTAAAACTTTATTTTGTCCCNAACAAAGAAATCCTGATACTGAACTTACCATGCCATTAAACTGAAGTAATAAGTGAAATCAGATGATAACCTTAAATGGGATTTTTCATTTGTTTGCCACATCACGTTTTTTTCATCCATAATTTTGCTTTATTATTTAAAAAAAAAACAACTTTATTTTATAGTCTCACTTTTGTTTTTTTTCCCCTGAACAGTTCCTAATTAAATCACCTTGTGCATACAAAACGGCTAATTTTTGCTAAGTTTTTTTTTTTTTAAATGAGTGATTAGTCACTATAGTGACTCAATCATAAAATGTTACCTGCAGCTCAGATTCAGGATTTGTACACAGGTAAAATTCCACATTCCCAATACAAAGTACATTTCTACCTTTTCACTCAGCTTCTTGCAAAATCCATCTGTAAGTTATCCAAAATGCTGCTGCACTTATTTTGACCAAGACAAAAAAAAAAAAAAAAAAAAGGAACAACCTGCCAATGGAACTGAGATTCACACCAAGAATGTTAAGATTAAAGTTAAGACCTTTTTGTTTAATTTAGCTTTTCCTTAAAGTGCCAACAAAGCTGTTTTACCTTCTTCATAAAATGAATTGCTACTACTACCATGTATGTGTTTAAATACATGTATGAGTCTGCATTTCTTTGTCTTTATGTTTATTTTTTTAAATTCAGTCATTTCTGTTCTATGACTTTGTAAATCATTTTGAAATATTTTTGTATGAAATTGTGCAATATAAATAAACTCGACCTTGATCCATTCAAGGTCAGTTTGTGATATGAATGAATATATACTCGCCGTATGAAAAGGTTTTTCTGTAAGAATGTGAACTGCAGTGCGGTAACATTCTAAAAAATCCACTCAGCTTTGGGTTTTCACATCACTGCTCAGGCATGTTGGCAATTAGTCTTAGACTCTTTAAAAGCAATCAAAATGATCCCAGAAGTATTTGTGCTCAAAGTTTCTCTCTGCAGGAATACATTAAATGAATCAGCTTTCCAAAGGAAACTTTCTGCCCTCCTTCTGTCTTCACCTCTGCCAGGAACAGGAAGTTTGCAAATGATAAATGATTTGATTTGACGGCGTTTTAAAAACTTTATCTCTTTTTTTCTTGTAACTTATATGAATGAAAATCAGGCAGATGTATCTTATCTGTCTTTATGTGTATTTTCATGAAGGCTAAACAATTGTGCACATTTTCTATTACAAAATTATAAATTTAGATTGAGTAGCCAGTCACTTGGTAGATTAAAAAGACAAACCATGAGGCATTTCCAGGTTAATGGGAAGAACAAGATATTTTTAGATTAATGAGGATGATGTGTTATATAGTTTTTATAAAATCTTCACTTTAAAGGAATCTGGGATGACTCATAACACAAATCTTTACTCGCTTTCTTTTGTTATTTTTGGACATGGCGGACCTTCTTCACACTCATGAAACCTGGCTTCAGCGTACACCCACCTGTAGACAGTCATTTCCTGTGACTCATCCTGGACTTCATCATTTGCTGCTGTTGCACGCCTGGCTGTTTGAGAAGAGCGAATCTCTCTTTGAATTAAAAAAACTATGCTGAGGGTTTTATGGAGTTTTTCCTTGTCTTTGTAGAGAGCTTGGTTTGGGTCGGGATCTGTTGATGTGCGGGCCTTTAAAGGCCTTTAAGACACTGGGCTAAACAGGTAGACGACTTGCAAAAATAACTAAAAAACAAATCACTCAAAATGGCCTAATTTGCAAATTAGTGGCCATAGTCTGTCTGTCTATCTATCTATCTATCTATCTATCTATCTATCTATCTATCTATCTATCTATCTATCTATCTCCATTTCTCTGCATCTGTATGTGTTTTGTGGTCATGATGTCATTTCCTGTTTGCTGCATCTGCTTCCTGAAAGTTTTTTTTTTATTTTATTTTTTATTAAGGTCACGTTTGCAAATCCTCCATTTTCTGCCAAAGAAAAGATGATAAATCATGTTACTGTTGCTCTGGCCTGTGAGAAAATCTCAAACTGCAGTTCTAATCTGCATCTAAAAACCTTTCTGTAAAAGCTGTCTTCTCCTGGGACTATATTTCTTGGCGGAGGCACACATTTTCTTCCATGCAGCTCCATGTTGGATCAGTTAAATTAATTTACTGTTAAATTATTTATTGTTAAACTAACTTTAACAACAAATAAGAACAATGTTTGTTTCTCTGTGATGGATTATTAAATTTCAGCACATTTCAAGTCTCTCCATGTTGATTTTTTATGCAGGAAGGAAGGTAGGAAAAACAATCACCATCACAACTCGTACTTGTGTGATGTTATTTATCATGCACAATCATCTGAATAATGTATTTGGTTACATTAATGGTTTGGTTTTGTGTGGTCTTTGTTATTTAATATCAAACAGTATCCGTGATGCCGACTATTAAAGGAAAAAGCTGCAGATTATCACTTTAAATGAAAGGCTACACACCCTGGTCTGTTGTTTCCACTCAGCACAGCGCTGAAATGCAAAATGGGTGATTCACACAGTTGCATGAAAAATTAACACCTCTCTGTTTGACACCCCCACTTTTCACACTTTGTTGTTGCACATTTGAAAGCACCATGAAATCCTCATGGTGGAGATTTGGCGCCAAATTTTATGACCAACAGTTTTTTGGAATGTGAAAATAGATGAGCAGAAGACAGAAAACGGCTGATTGTGAAGCTCAGAAATAGAACAAGAAAATAATCAAATGGTGGTAGAAAGGAAGCCAATACAAAAATGAAAAACTTTAACTAAGAAAGCCCCGAGAGGCCGAAACGCTCGTCTGAACAAACAGACAAAAAGACTCTGTTCTTTCAGGAGTTTTCCTGACAGAGGAGAGGAAGTGCTGCAGAGTTCAGGCTGCTGTGAATCTGCAAAAATCCTAAATATAACATCCTTACAGTTTTTCTCAATCGTTCTGGCTCCTTTTCTAAAACAGTCTTAATATTCTCTAAACTGTAAGTGAAAATGACTGTTTTATGGAACGTCACAACTCTGCTGCATGTCTGCAAAACAGTAACTCATCCAAAACATTTCATTCATGCTTCATCATTTTTATGTCAGTAAATTGACCAATGCCACCAAAATGAAAAGATTTTTTGTCATGGTGTAGCCGTAGGTTAAAATGTTTAGACGTTTTTTCATCGTGGCATCAACCCTGGAAATGTTTCTGATGTACAAATTTCACTTTTCTTCTATTTTTTATTGATACTGATGCTTCCTGTGCGATACCAGAATGTCAGGTTTGTCTGGCTGAATGCTGTAGATCCTGATTTCAACAGTAGGTAAAAGTTTATGGGGAAAAGTCAATACTGTCCAGTACTGTAGTAAAAGGATATGCATGTTTGTATGTACACAGTAAACTTATTTTTGTAGCAATGTGTTACATATAAACGGAAAATTCACATTTGCATGTCCATTTTTACATATTTCTTGCATGTAAAGTCATATATAGTGAACAGANAAAAAAAAAAAAAAAAAAAAAAAAGAATGCAGTAGTTCTGTAATAGTCCCACGAGAAGATGATTTTTACCGAGAAGTTAAAATGACAAGGCTGCAATCGTGCTTAAATGTTAGCAGGCAAAACATTTAATTTCAATGTGGACGTATCACCTGAACGTTTTATTTTGAAAGATTAGGGAATTTGGCAAAATAGCACAAAACAAAGAGAGGTTTATGTTTTGGAAAATAGTTGGTAGTGTAACATGTATGTGGGTAGTATTTATTGGGCTCAAATACAAAAATCACTGGTATGGTCCTTTAACTTTAACTCCAACCCATGAGGAAAACAACAAACAATAACCAGTCGGCCAAAAGGCCATGTAGACCACCGAGACCACGCATGCACAAATAAAAGTCAGGAAAAATCAAACAAAATAATAAATAAAATAAAATATCAAAAAGCTGAATCAGAGAATGTGGTGGAGGTACTGAATGATGTCTCGTTACATATTTAACAATCATGACTCTAAATAAGAAAAGATAAAATAAGATAAACTATATTAATCCCACACTGGGGAAATTCCCTTGTTACAGCAGCTCTGGATTCATTTAAACGAGGAAAATCCAATAAATTTCATGGAGTAAAACATGTTACATGTTCTTCCTGCAACTCAAAAAGCTGAAACTGGTTAATTTGAACATGAAATGCAGCATAAAAGGAGAGTTAAATAGAGTTATATAATAATAATAAAACAGCATAATAATGGGCCGTGACGCTGCAGCAGCAGCAGCTGATAAAACACGCGTGTCAACATGTCAGGCAGCATTAATGCTGCTGGGATCCATGTGTGTTTGTTGAAATAATTCATGATGTTTCCTGACTGGTGAAGTTTAACAGCTGAGCAGAAAGACATAAAATCCTTCTCCCAACTGTCCGCTCCTTTTCCAGCTCCATCATATAAATCAGTTTATTTATAACAGTTTCTTTATATGATATGATATGTATCGTATTAGAAGCTACATGTGGCTACTTAGCATTTTTTTCCTGAGACTTTATAGCTTGTGATTATTCTAAAGGATAAGCTTGATCAAAGTTACTCACTATTCAAGTAATCTTTTTTTATTTTTATTGGGAATACATAAAGTGCAGAAATATACAAGTCTTTCCTGTTTTTGATGTTAAATGAATATATAATGAAATAAATATCCCCAGAGGCTTCAGAGAAGGCCCCCACCCACAAGTAAATAAAAAAAAAAAAAAGAGAGAAACAGGGATTAGTCAGGTGGCAGAGTTTAGAAGGAGATAATCTATAAAAGAATTCCATTTATGAAAAAATTTCACTGAGAGTCTAATCTTTTCCATCATAAAAGAAAAGCCGTAACGTCTCTGAGCCACAGAGACGTAGAGGAGCCTTAGAGTAAAAACAGCGTCTAGGTAAAGGTTAGTATGTCTGTGAGGAATCAGACAGGAAGAATCAAATCAGACCCAAATATTACTACAAATGGGCAAATCTTAATATCCATTCCCAAAACTTTTACTAAGATCATAAAATAATCATTCCAGAATTTTTGCAGTCTGGGACAAAAGAGAAACATATGACTGAGGTTGCTGAAGTAATCTTTTTATAGATACTTTATTACTCAAGTTATTGTTTTGGTGAGTACTCTGACTTATACTGAGTCACTATTATCATAAAGTAACAATACTTGTACTAGAGTACAGTTTGTGATACTCTACACGCCTCTGCTGGCTGGTATTCATGGCAGCAGGTGAGGCGTTCAGGTGACTCAGACGTTACGGCTGCTGGANGCTGGCTGGTATTCATGGCAGCAGGTGAGGCGTTCAGGTGACTCAGACGTTACGGCTGCTGGATGAAGAGTGAACTGAAATCTGATCACACCTGATGTCACCTTTTTCAACGCGTTGAGTTCTTTAAGTTTAAAAAAAGTCAAAACTTCTACAAAAAGTCACATATCTCGCAGAAAAATCCAAGTTATGCTGCTTGAGTGAGTTGTAGTTTTAGTATGAACTCTCGTGTGTGTGTGTGTGTGTGTGTGTGTGTGTGTGTGTGTGTACTAAAATCCTTTCCCCTGTCCAAGTTTACACTCTGACTCAGAGATTTACAGTCTGTCACCAGCAGACAGAGTCCGGCTCAAAGCTATGCTCAGGTCTGGGTTTATTTCACTCAGCTTCATCTTATTTGCTGCCTTTGAGCGATCACAAATCAATCTAACGACTCATCAAATCACTGTGCGGTGAAATTTTAACTTAGCCATCACACACACACACTGAACCCTGAGAGCTGCTGTGAGGTTCGTTAGTCTTGGCAGCATCAATCAGTGAAATAACAGATAAGTGATGCTGGAGGTGGAGACGTGATAATGACACGGCTAAACGGAGCGTTAGCACGTTAGCATCGTTCTATGATTCTCTGACTCCTGATGAAGTGAAGGAGTGGACGGCGAGCCGGCTGGGAAAGGACTTCAGAACAACTTGGCTGCAGCCCTTTCCTCTGACAGTAATTACAGCTCTGAGTGTGTGTGTGTGTGTGTGTGTGTGTGTGTGTGCAGAGTGGAGCTGGCAGCCTGGATAAAGCCCGAGGCGAGGCCCAGTGGAGAGAGGTGTGGGTGTGGGCTTCCGTACTGCAGAGACGGCCTTTAGAATAAAAGCCGTTTCCTGTAGAGTCCAGGTGAACACACGAAGCTGGAAATGCTAATGGCAATGCTAATGGCAATGCTAATGGCAATGCTAATGGCTTCAAAGCTGCTTTTGTGTTTATCGCCTTTATTCAGCCCAACTTTCATAAAACCAACATAAGCAGGATGCACATTCAGGACAGACAGGTCTGATAAAAGAATGATAATTTATGTGTTTTTGGTGGTTTGTCCTTTACCTGTCTCTGTCTGACACCTGGTTAGCTTCCTGCAGACAGACATCGCTGCACCGCGTGAGTTTTACAGTAAAATCACATGAACATGTTCTGGATCAGTCAATGTCATGCTAATTTACCGTTTTTTGTTTTTTGTTTTTTTTTTTTTTTTNTTTTTTTTTTTTTTGTTCATGCAGGTCTGAACACAGATCAGTCAATCAATCAATCAAACTTTATTGACTGATTGACTGATCTGTGTCTGAACACAGAAACCAGACCTGAACAAACGCAACAAGACCGTTCTGATCAGGTGATCTCAATCCGGTTCAAAACAAACACTGAAGCGTTTCGTTGGTG
This sequence comes from Lucifuga dentata, assembly GCA_014773175.1. Taxonomy (NCBI): domain Eukaryota; kingdom Metazoa; phylum Chordata; class Actinopteri; order Ophidiiformes; family Bythitidae; genus Lucifuga; species Lucifuga dentata. The sequence goes on from VXCM01002077.1 coordinate 74,575, forward strand.
GTCTGCACAACTTTTGAACCAATTCCAGATCAATCTATTGATGTATTGATTGATTAGCAGAGATGCTAGGTGTGTGTGGTTAACGTTAAATCAAACGGATGCTGTTAAAGGTGGAAACACATCAATCTTAGCTAAAGTCGAGCTCGATTACTGTAATTCATCATTAATTGAGTGCTCTGCTCATCAATCAGTCAATCAATCAATTAATCAATCAATCAATCAGAGCTTTATTGTCAAACCATTCATATACAAGTACACAGGTGGGATTGACAAGAAGAAGTGCAGTAACAAGACAAAGAGCACATTAAAGGACCATACCGGTGATTGTGCATGTTTGACCCCAGTATATAAGTACAACCAGTACATTTGTTACATTACTGACAAACAAAATATAAAACCATATTTTAGTTTTCTTGTTATTTTTTTCAAACCCTCTAATCTTTCAAAATCAAATGTTCAGGTGATACACACCTTCAAATTAAATGTTTCACCTTGTAACACTTTTGCACGATTATAAAAGGCACAGTCGTTTTAATTTCTCTGTAAAAGTCATCTTCTCTTGGAACTATATTTCCTGGCGGAGACATACATCGACTTTGTGCAGTTCCGTGTTGGATAAATAAAGTTACTTCGACAAAAAACCTAATAGACGTCATGTTTGCTGTGATGGATTATTTATCTCAAACATGTTTTAAGTCTCTCCAAGTTGATTTTTAGAGCGTAAAAAATAAACTGGAGTAAACAGAAATCAATGGCAGTCTGGAAGGGAGGAAAAACATTCTGAAATTCCCCGCTAAAGTAGTATACTTGGGGAAATGGTTGTCAGTCACGCGTATATGAATTTTACATATTGGGCTCAAACGTATGCTCCTTTAAGAACCGTGTGAGATAAGAAGTGAACTGAAAAGCAGAATTGAAGCAGAGACGTTGGACGGGTTTAAAGTTTCATTTCTCTGTAAGCAGCTCTCACATTAGCATGGCTAAATAAAGGTGTCGCGCTGAGAGCGCCATGTGTGGCTTCATTCAGCGCCTCCTGCATGGAGCTGCAGCAGGAAGTGAGTCACTCCTCCTGCTGCAGCGTCTGCCTGAAGAGACGAGCCACGTGACCCACATGATGTAATCTGCTGCCACCAGATGACAGCAGCCATGTTTGGAGGTCAAACCGCTTAAAAACCTCTCCAGCGTCATCCTTCCAACCAGAAGGCACGACCGTGAAACAAAGCCGCAAACGTGGAACCTGCGGTCACCGCAGTCACGATGCTGTTGTCACCAACCAGGAAAAGTGGCTGAAAATGAAGCTTTCTAAAAGCTGCTGGAGGCGTGTTCACACTAACATCTTCTCCTTTAGCGGTGTGTTTTTATGCAGTTATCAGTTTGTCCATCGGCAAAATTAGAAATAAAGGCCTGTCTCTAATAAAAGCCTGTCTCCTATATTAGCCAGGTTCTCTGCAGTTCAGTAAATAAAAGCCCCGCCCACTAATAGAGCAAAAAAAACCCAAAAAAAACCTTATCATATTAGAAAACAAATGGAAGGAACCTCAGGAGAGGCAACGCAAAGAGAGATTCCCTGCTGTAAAATAAGGGAAGCAGACAAATTACAAGAGACACAATGAAAATACACTAGAAAATACACATTACAGGAAGATACAAAACAGCAATTAAGCCGTGATCCAATGAGAGGATGAGGAACGATGAAGTCAACATGAAAAATAGCCATGATGGATTCCAGGAAGGAGTCACAAGTCATGTGACAGTGAGACAAAACTGACCAATAAATGTCTGTTTTCGAGAAACGTAACATGATTTTGGCGTGTCTTATTATCTTTAGCATACAGGCTAACAATGCTAAAAAGAAAAAGCTGTTTGAAGGAGGAAGAAGAGAACAGGGATCTGTGCTGGTATCCATGGCAGCCATCTTTAATTCCTCCCACATGGACATCAACTGAATTTGGAGCAGCAACGTCCATCAAATATGTATTATGCACAAATCAGCTGACCCCGTTCCAGTGGCGCTTTTTTTTTTTTTTTTTTTTTTTTTTTTTTTNTTTTTTTTTTTTAATCTGCAGAGGAAATCTCAGCTGCTGAATCTGTGAATCTACTCCGCCGCCCTCATCTTCCTCGTGCTGACAGGGTCTCAAATGGAGATGACTCCAATTTAATAAATCGAGATTGCAAAACATCCACTGCAAATTTAGTCCTGGCGTGTGGCTTCTAACACGCTGAAACACGGAATAACCTCGATATAAATAAGGCTGACTGATGTTACGGTGGGTAATGGATGGAAACCAGGTTTAAGAAATGGGAAGAAATGAGTTTGTAGCTGCATGAATGAACTTTAGACTGATTCATTTAAAAAAAAAAAAATGATTGATTCATTACCACAGTTTATTTTATTTGGTTCATTTGAAAAAATAGAGTAAAATCCTCATGAATTACGCTGGGATCTAAGATGCCTGTGGATTTAAAACTTTACTGACAGTCTAACATGATAATTTAGAGCAGGGATCCCCAACTGGCGGCCCGTGGGCCAAATGCGGCCCATGGATCTTATCAATCAGGCCCTCAGATGACTTCTCAAAAATAAAAAATAAAAATAATTTAAAAAATCTTGTACGTTAGTCTCACTTATCTCGGGATTGTGTGGTCATAAAATGTCATGCTTGGGCTCCTTTTGTTTGGGAGAATCTAAGCTTTCCGAAGATATTCATATATCTCCATTTTATTAAGAAATGGCGATTATAAAACATTGTGAACGCTACTAGGGATGAATCCTTTGTGGCCTGTTGTGGCCCTTGGCTAGGCATGCTTGACATAATTGGGCCCTTGGGGAAAACTAGTTGAGGAACCCTGTGTAATGAATGGAATGTCCTGACTGACATTGAATGCACCATTTAATATCTCGCAAGACGGGAACGGAAAATTTGCTCTCTGGTTAGCTATGACATAGCATGCATGTTGTTATTAGCCATTGGAAATAAAAGACAGCTGTGAACGCTCCAAGTATCTCCCGTGTTTTGAATTATTATTAGATGTCATAAAGTTTTACACCCTGATTTAGAGTTTATATGATAACCTGGAAGTTTTAAAGGTAACTTTGCAGATTAAATAACATTTGGCTTCACATTCTGGGTTTTGAAACCGTTTAAGATTTTTCTCCTGCCGTCCAAAGACGTGCAGGATTGTGAAGTGGAAACTGCTGAATCAGAAATATTCCTCTCTCAGCTGCACGTTGGTGGAAGCTGCCTGTTTGCAGATTTATTTGTGAAACGTGACCTCTGACCCTGCATATCTGCTAATCAACCAGATCTGGACTAAGCTGTGCTGTTGATCGTCCATCAAGGTTACACATGCTGCATCTTTTCATTAAGATTTCTGTCTTTGCTTTAAAAAAAATGGTAAAAATGTTGACAGATAACATATTCTATATAGCAGTCTTAAAGAAAGAGGAAAAAATAATTCTTTTATCTCCTATTTATCTGATCCTGATTTTACAGAGCATGGGAGGATACAAAAAAAATATCAGTGGAAGGAAAAAAATAACGTAAGATAATGAAAACCCTTTGCATTATCTTACAAATGGACTTTTTTTCCCCAAGATAACGCAATACTTTTGTGAGATAACGCAATACTTTTGCGAGATAATGCAATACTTTTGCAATACGAGATCTCGCAAAAATATTGTGTTATCTCACAATACTTTCGCGAGATAACACAAATGACCTCGACCAAGCATTAACTCAATGTATTTATATTTTAGTAAAGTAAAATATAAAGTAAGAGTACAATTCGACAAATCGCTCCATTGTTGCCAAGCAACAGCACGCATTAGAATGATCCAGATATACTGTTGCACTTTTGCTCAATGAAGGGTCAAGTTTTGTGTTATCTCGCAAAACATTCGTGTTATCTTGCAAAAGGACCTGCTAATTTTTTTCCTTCCACAGATTTTTTTTCCTGCCATGTCCTCTTAGGCGCCGTATGATTTAGATCAGCCTCAAAATCAAATCAGTTAGTATTTATTTTATAGTACTTATTGGTGTTCAGACATGGTTTTTGATTACATGTGACATGGCTGTTGTTGGAACGCTTGAAGTTGGAAATTCCAACTTTCTGCTTTGACTGGAAGGCAGCACGAGTCCGTGTGACTGACACAGCAGAGGTCAGAGAACACGCGTGTAGTCTTTATCTTTGCTTGTCCTTGTTTCTCATCACTGACAGCAGGAATGAGTGACACTGCAGCAGTGCATGATGGGAGCTGACAGGCGGAGGTTTGTGAGGATGAGGAGGAGTCGTGACAGCGTCGCCGCAGATCAGACAGCAGGCAGGTGAAGATTGACTGGAGCTGTAAGCGGCTCTGACAGCACAGGAGCACCTGAGCGCGCTTCGGTCTGAGCTAGCAGGCTGACGTGTCGCTGTCAGTCCTCATCACGCCACTGCAAGGCCTCAGCCTGAACACGTCGCACGGCCTCAGCCTGAACACGTCGCACGGCCTCAGCCTGAACACGTCGCACGGCCACAGCCTGAACACGTCGCACGGCCTCAGCCTGAACGTGCTGCTGACACGTTTAATGTGCAATTTACTCCCCACCACACCCACTCATGACAGCTCCCACAGCCCTCACCACGCCAACGTCTCAGCTTTTTAGTCTCCAAGGAAAATTATTTTAAGGTCATTAGACTCTTTTCTAGACAATTAAACCTAAAAGCACCAAATCATCAAGTTAAAGGAGCACGCCAGTGGTTTTCCATGTTTTAGCCCAATAAATACAACATTAACTGTCAACCATTTTCAGAAACATACTACTGGAGCAGTAAATATTAGAATTGTTCTTCCTACCTTCCAGACTGCCATTGGCTTCAGTTCATTTCAGTATGACATAAAAAGCTCCGTGTTGGATCGGTTAAATTAAATCACTTCAACCAAGTCTCTACAAGTTGATTTTTACAGCGTACTGGAACGAACCGAAACCAACGGCAGTCTGGAAGGTAGGAAAAACAATTCTAGGAAAATGGTTGTCAGTTTATATATTTTAGGCTCAAACAGGCAAAAAATAAAAGATTGTTTTGGAAAATAAAAGCAGCAACATCAGTTATATCTGTTTGTTAGGCTCACAACTTATCAGTCGATGATTGACTCAAAATGTGATTAAAGACATGCTATTTCTTTGATATGTAAACAACAACAAACTTTATGTGGAAAAGTGATACGGAGTCAGAACGGGCGTACAGGCTGATGGTGTGCTGCACGTGGGTGGATTAGATTCTTGGCAGTCGACATTATGATCATGTGTGAAAATACACGGCAATGAGTCAACATGTTAGAGCACAACACGAGAACACGGCAGTGAAATGAATAAAACATAAGCAGAGACGGGTCTTAGCAGCGTGCTAGCTGTGTGATCTTATTTCCTTTTAAAAACAGTGTTAGCTTCCAGCAGCATGAAGCCGAGTTAGAAACACTTTGGCTGCATCTTCAGGTGCAGGAAGTGGCATAGCATGATGGCGTACGCTGTGATTGGCCGTGGGAGGATGTTGATATTTTAAGTCACACTGCATAAATTGGATTAACACATAACCAACATGTTTACGGTGTGTATTTATAGCTTCCGTTCAGCTGGAAAATGGAAATTCAGGCTATTCTGGATGTTATTCTAATTAAATTTGAGGACATAACTTCTGCACGGTTTTCAAAGTTGTGACTTTTCTGAGAGCAAAAGCTTCAAGCAAATCAAAATGTATCGACAAAAGTCATGTGACAACGCTCGCTCTGCTTATTGGTCAGGATTTTCTGGGAAAGAGAAACTCAAAACAGGAAGAAGTTATCATTTGGTCCATATATCAAAAAGAAGTGTGACAGAAGATGAATTTGACTTCCAGACGTGTGGAAAACCACACGGAAGAGTTTGTGGAGTTTTTGGATGCAATCTGGGTCTTTTGCAGGAGAAGAACAAGATTATCCTGAAGAAATTACCCTGAACTGGAAAGCCAGAAATGACTTTTGAACAAGCTAAACGCGTTGACACACGAACTGTAGTAGGGACAAAGATCACGCTAAATATTTGAGCAGTATAACCTTTTATTTTTATACATTTTAGTATCTGAGTCATTTTTTTCCGCTGAAACTGTCTTTGGGCATCAGCAGTTTGAGCTGAAAATCGATCAGAAGCATGATGTCTCAGTTGAGCCACGCGTGATGCATCTCTGGGATCTATAAAAACACATTAAAGTCACACCTGAAGGCAACACGCGGGCTGAATATCGGTTTTTTTTAAGGTAGCCACAGCGCTGTAAGCATGTTGCCATGTTCTCCGTGGCGGTGGCATTGGGAGGTGATCCACGCTGACTCTGAGAGTGGCTTCCTGTCAGGCATGATGATGCTCACTCCCTGAGAGTAACTCCTGTTGACACGGCTGCTGGGAGTCTGGACGTCTCAGAGGACACGCAGGAAGTTCACTCGGGCTGCCTGCTATTCCGTGTACTAAAATAAAATGTCACCGTGCTGAGACCACACGCCTGCTCTTCATTCTCATGTTTTATGACCCAAATAAACACCATCAGCCCACATCCAAAATGATTTTGTCCCTGATAAGGGTTTTTGTTGCAGCTGAATTATGTAAGTCTTCATTGGACACGCGGAGACACGTATGATGAGAATGAAAAGTGCCATTATAAGAAATTCCTTAATGCTCTGGCTGGGATCGTTCACGTCAAGTTATTTAGCATGACGACATGAATTTCACATTATATGACTAAGAATGCCACAGTTTTAGTCTTAGAGAAATAATCATGGTTTCATGATTATTTGTTTTGTAACACACACACACACACACACACACACACACACACACACACAAATTGAATGCTGTCAGCAGGAACACTTTTTAGTCCTGCACATAAAACATGTCTGATAAAGAAGAATCACTGTTCTTGTCTTGGAAACCAAAATAATGCAGTATATCTGCCTGAACAAATAAATGCAAACATAAATGTGTTTCTTTTTAAATTTTAATATTTTATCTGTGTTTTTCACTTTTTAAGATGGGGGAGAGATGACACATTTAACTGTAAAATGAGACAAAGCACCAATTACAGAAAATGTTTCAAACTTAAACCTGCTGCTAACATTAGCTAGTGGAGTGTTTTAGCTTAAACCTGCTGCTAACATTAGCTAGTGGAGTGTTTTAGCTTAAATCTGCTGCTAATATTAGCTAATGTGTTTTACCCTAAACTTTCTGCTAACATAAACTAGTGGAGTGTTTTAGCTTAAACCTGCTGCTA